>JABUQX010025313.1:25000-39035 GCA_015478945.1 Trachelipus rathkii | reverse complement strand
TTACTTGCTGCAGAATAACAAGACACCTTTACATGGCAGAATTCTCAAAAGTGACAGCCACACTGATACTGAAAAACGGAGGTCAGTGCGAAGAAGTTTTATACAGGAGACCACCTGCAAATTAATAATGTTTTAGTATTTCAGGGTCACAAGAGACGATTCATCATTTGCGACAACAGGAGATACAAAATTTTGCAAAATTTATTACTTTTAATAATAACACTAATATATATAAATATAATAGGTATATATAATATACTATTATAATATATATATAAGATATAATAATATATTTAAATCTTTTCTAATTATAAGGACACTTTCAGTGTAAACTACTGAAATATAAAGATATACTATATAATATATATATATAGTATATATATCATATATATATATATTTATATTATAACTATTATATAAGCTATAGAATAATATATATATACTATAAATATAACTATATATATATATAATAGCCCTATATATATTATAATATATATAGTATATATATATATATGTATATTATATATATAATATATATAGTATAAATCTATTTACGTTACATAACTTATATATTTCTCTTATTTTGGCGTTTAGTCCTACTATATGAGACACATAGTAAAACGTATATATATATATATATATATAAACAAAATGTCCAAATTAAATGAAAAATATAACTATTCTCTACTTTTGCCAAATTATTTTGTACATTATCTAAAAGACTAATACATCCTAATATTGGTACATTCGTTTTTAAAAATTAAGGATTGAAAAAACCAAATAGAAACCCTTAGGGTTTGTAGTCCTCTAATTGGGAATTTACGGAATTGCGGACTTAAATTTCTTAATATAACACAAATATATTATATATAGTATAATATTATAATCTTACTATTGCAACATCATATAATATTATATATATTTAAGCTAATATCAATATATATATATAAACTATTAGCATAGAATATATATTATATTATATCATTACCCTATATATAAATATATTAAATTATATATATATTTAATATATCGTTTATATATATATATATAATAATATATACTTGTATATATATATATATAATCATAAATTATATATATATATATATAGTAGTACTACTATATGATATACTTGTTTGAGAAAAACAAACTCTACTACACGGCGCGCGACAGGTAAATATATCCACAAAAATCATTTAACATCATGACGACGATATTATATATATATAATATATATAGTATAATATATATATATATATATATATATTATATATATATATATATATAGATATATATATATAAGATATATATATATTATATAGCTATATATATATATTATTATATATATATATATTACTATAAATATATATATAATATATATATAATATATATAATATATATATATAATTTATATATATATATAATATATATATATATAATACTACTATATATATAATATACATATATATATATAATTATCTATACGTATATATATATATAAGTATATTTATATATAATTAATACTATATATATATACTATATATATATATTATTATATATACCAAGTACCAGTACTATATATATATATATATATCTAGTATAATATAAAATTATATATATATACTCGAAACAATATATATATATATATAACTATTACTGTCGAATATAATATATTAATATACTATATTTATGACTATTATAAAGTAGTTATATTATAATAATATAATATATATATATATATATATACCCTGTATAATACTACGAGTAGGTATAATATATATATATATGTATAATTATTATATATATACTGTATAATATAAAGTACGTTATATATATAATATACATAATAATATACTATAATATATATATATATATATATTATAATATATACTATAATCAATATAATATATATATATATAGCTACTATATATATAATCATATATATTATATACTATATTATATATATATATATTACTATAATATATATATTATATAATATATTAATTATATATATAATATATATATAATATATATAGTATACTATATATATATAATACTTATATATAGTATACTATATATAATATATTAATACTATATATATTATATATATTTCATAAAATATTTCATAATCATATAAAAAACCAATTTGTGATTTTTTTGATTTTTTGATATTTGATTTTTGGATCTCGTAACGTCACGCGCAATATAATTTGCAAGTTACAAATTTATATATCGCGTGACGTTACGAATCTGTAAATAAAGACATTTTTTTATGGTACTCAACAAAAAAATCAAACAAAAATTGATTTTTTAAAAAAAAATCAAAACAAAATCACTAATACAGCCATCCCTGCTGTATTATATAATATAATATACTATATATATAGTTAATATAAATAATTTATATATATATATATTATATAATATGAATAGTATATTATATTATATATATTATTATATATATTATATATATATATATAAAAATATATATATATATATAATATTATATATTACTATATAACTATATATATATTACTATATATTAATAAATCACTACGGCATAATAAAGGCAATAACTTCAATAATATAATACTAGATTAATATAAAATTATATATAATATATAATTATATATTAAATATAATAATAGTATATAAATAATATATATGATATTATATATATATACTATATATTATATCACTAAGATATAACTCTATATATATATACCTATATATATATACCATATATCTACTATACTAACGCTCTAAAAGTCAACAAACAAATTCAACTACTGCCAATTGCACCAAAATTACATTATGAATCAAAGCTTTTAATCCTGTTTCGCACATTATTAGAATGACAACAGACACCGAAAAAATATGAACAAGAAAAAAAAACTCCAGAGGCCAGTATATACTATATATACTATACTATATATATATATATATATATATACTATTATAATATTATAACCAAAATGTCCAAATTAAATGAAATTTTTTCTATTTCCCAAATTATTTTTGTACATATCTAAGACTAATACATGAATAATATTGTACATAGTTTTTAAAATTTAAGTATTGAAAACAAATAAACCTTAGGGTTTGTAGTCCTCTATTTGCGGAATTACGGAATTGCGGAATTGTGGACTTAAATTGCGGAATGGTTTAGGCATTCTGCTAACTGCAATTCCGCAACTTTTTCCAAATTACCGCAATCGCAATCCGCAATTTTTTTTGGTATCCCGCAATTGCGGAATTGCGAATTGCGGACTTAAAAAAAAGGGTAGTCTTGGAAATTAAATATATAATGAATTAGTTTACAAAGATTATACTTCGTTATTTCGGGTTTTATGATGGATACTATATTTTAATTAATATATTTTAATTAGAAGTTTAGATTATAATCTTGGTACGCATCTTTTTTATAATTAGAAATATATATATATATAAATATATATATATATATTAATATATATAGTATATAATTATAATGTGTAACACATATATAATATATATATATATATATATATATATATATTTATATATATATATATATATATATATATATATATATATATATATATAATATAATTATTATATATATATATATACAAATATATATATATATATATTAAATATATATATATATATATATATATATATATATATATATATATATAATATATACAGTATTATATATATAATATTATACTATATATATTTATTATAATATTATATATAATTATATATATCATATCTATATATATATATATATAATATATATATATTATATATATATATATATAGATATATATAGCCTATATATATATATATATACTATATTATATATAACTTACTACTATACTATATAATACACTATCATATATATATCGTTCTGTATGATAAACTGTATATACTATAAAAAGGTTACCTTCTCATTTGGCATCATGGTGTTGCTAGGGTCTCCTTCGAATTCCAGTGCTTTATCGGTTTTGCCTTTCTGTTCTGCTGCTCATATCCACACCCATCTATCCCCAGGACGACTTCATCTTAGCAGCATACCACCTTTATCCACATAATCATAACACATATCCGCACCCCTCTCTAGAAACACATTCTTACAGACATCCAATATCCTCTATATCCCTATGTGTAGGGGGAGAAAGGATCTGGCCACTATCGTATGGTCTTGCGCTGTCGTTAGCAAAGCGTGATTAACAGGGACGCCTGGTAGTTTGAGTTGGCTGCCACTACCACTTATCTTTTGCCAGGAATGCTAATGCATACCTCGGAGAAGGTTGTGATCACCGCAAGCAGCCTTCCATCTTTTGGAAAAAATGTATCGTATCGTATGGGTACATGGAAATATCGTCAAAGAATAAATGTCGAAGATGAGAGGAAAGAGGGTGTGGGATGTTTCTAAGACAAGGGCCAAATTTAATTTTCTCGCTCGATTGGGACTGAATACCAAGATGAAAGGAAACTTGTGAAGAATAAATGGGTTGTGTGAAATGTGTTTGTCGCATAGTGTTGAAAGGAATGACAGGGAAGAGAAGGAGTTTGCAATTTCTGAGTGAAGTGACTTTGTTGATTCAAAGCTATGGTTAGATTTTTTTTTGTGGAGTACTAAAAAGATTTCTAATGGTTAAACTTTAAGTTTGAAAAAAAGTCAAGGTATGTGTCTGTGGTCAGTTGACCATTATGGTCCATCTTGAGCCAAGAAAGAGTCAGGGTAATGTATGAAGAGGAGTGAGGAGATTTTATCTGGCGGATCAAATCTGAACTGGATGTTTGTGATTAGGTGAGTTGCGCAGCTTCAAGATATGATATGTGTTACCCATTGTGTGTCTACTAAAAAATGATTGGAATAAAGCGATGATCAAAAAACAGGAATGTGTAAGTATAACAGGTGGATATAGTGCGGTGTCGTGAGGAACGAAAATGAGAATTAGTTGGGAGGTGAATTGTTTTCTGTGAGGAGGAAGAGGTATGTGTTTGCATAGTTAATGAACTTTCTTTTTAACACACAAGACATGGAGTTCATAACAGTTTTCTAGATGTTGCTAGGATAGACCGATGGTATTGACCAGTGAAAACTTTATATTGATTTCTGTTGTTGCGTGAAGAAGATGTTGCAAGTATGTGTTTGGATGTCTAATCAGTTGAGGGGGTTAGGGAATGAAGATTATCGGGATCATTATGTTGTTGTATGTAAAATTAGGTTAATGGGGAGCTTTGGGATGGCAAGAGGGAGGTGAAGGAAGGGAAGTGAAGTACCAACTACATAGTGAGAAGTTAAATGAGAACACGGTAATAATTGATCAACGTATCTATAGAAGCACTCGCAACCCCGCGTAAATCACGTTGAATGTCTAAACAAGTTGAACTGGAACAAATATAGGAAGCGACAATTGAAGGGACAAGCGGTTGTTAGCAGGTGCCAAAAGAAGTTATTGTGGAATGTGCTCAAAGTTAAGAAGCTAAGAATGTTAACAGGACCACAGCGTGATGGACATGAAGAGGTGATGCAGCGGCCGTTAAAAGTCAACAAAAGAAGCGTGGCGTTGAATCGTACTACAAAGCCAAGTGCATGATGTTTCGAAAAGAAAGGATAGTTTGGAATGATCTAGGAGGAAAAAAGACAATACTAAAAGGTACATATCGTTCGCGACGGCAAAAAAAGATAGATAAATGAAACAGAATTCGGAAGGAAGGATGAATTGAGTGACTTACAAGGAGAGACATAGGAAGCTCTTCTTTGGAAGGAAGCGCGAAAAAGCGTTAAGAATGAAAGTAAGGGGAATCTGCTTAGAATAATTAATAGGATATAGTGCTTTCGTAACTGATGAAATGGAAGTGTGGAGGGGAAAAACTTGAAAATCTGCATCAACCCCATTGGGCGTGCGCGTTACAGTAATGAAGAGGTGGTGATAGTGAATGTTGTATGTGGGTTTTTGATGGTGCAAGAAGGATATACATTTTGGATGAGGTTAATTAGTAAGGGAGGAGGTAATGGGATCTATAGAAGTTGCAGTTATGCAGGTGCTGAAATTACTTGGTGAAATTGATCAAGACATTGGTGGCGAGATGGTGCATTGCGTTGGATTTGCGAAGTTGTGCAGCAAAATGTTTAATGAGGGTTATAGTTCCGAAGGATTGGAAGAGAGCAGTAATATTACCTTTTATAAGGGTAAGGGGATTTGGGTGACTGTAGGAATTATAGAGGAATTAGTTTATTGAGTGTTGTAGGGAAAGATACATTTGCTGGTATAAGTCGAAAGTTAGTTCGATTCTGAGTGACTGGTACAAGAACTGAATTGGGGTAGCGAAAACAACATCGATGCGCTTAAAAGTGGATTAGAGGGAGTGTATGATTCAAATACTTTACATTAAAACCAATAGATTATTGAGAAAATGCAGGATGAAGAAGAATAAATCATGTTACTCTATGGTTTATTAGGATTTGCAACAGGCGTATGATAGGAATTAATAGGGAAGCCTTTTGGCAGGTGTTAATGAAATATGGTGTTGGTGGTAAGCTTTTGAATGGAATCAAAAGTAAGTATGACGCATAGTGAAGCATGTGTAAGGAATCAAATTTAGCAGTACGGGAAGAGTGCATTGGAGTTTAATATTAATTGTGGCGGTCAGAGAAGAACACTGGACGTTTCTCATGTAATCCTTCGGTTATCTCATTTATATATGAATTGGGGTTATGAAAGACATTAGAGATGGGAGTAATAGCGGTAGCGCGGTCAGCGGGAACTGTGTATAAAATGATGCAGAATAAAAAAGAGGCGGTGGGTGCCCTACCGTATTATATGCGGTATGATTTGGTTTTGCATGGCGACATCAGAAGAAATAGTTTGAAGGCATGACTTGATAGAGGGACACAGAGAGAGGGCACTCTTGACAGGTTGCTGAAACCAGGAAGGAGTTTGAAAAGTAAAAATGATTATCATAAGAGTAAGGGTTATAAGTTTGTAGAAAGTAGAGGAACAAGTCCTCGGTTGTGGAAGTTATGATGGCTGGTGAGCAACTTGAAACTAGTGTCTGAGTTTAATAGTATATAGGATATGAGTTCGAGTATATTTAGTGGGGGGAAAAAGGTGAACGGATGATGCAGGGATGTAAGATAGATAACAGTTGTTGAATGGTAGGAAGTGTCTGGAGCGACGCAACTTAAATCACTGGGGAATGTTAAAGGACTAAGTCTTAAGATGTGATATAGAGGTATTAACAAAGGAGAGAAATAGTTAAATTACTTGATAGTAAATTGATATCAGTAAGTTAAAACTAAAGTATGGAATAAAGAGGGTATAGATCTAGTTGTACAAATGCTGTCAGATGCAATCTGTTCAGATGGATAATCATGGGGGCATGCTAGGTGTGAGCAGAATTGATCTGATAAAATGAGGAATGAAACGTATTAGAGAGTTCTGTGATGTTGAAGAATAAGAGTAATATGCAGAGAATTAAACGGGAAATTACAATAAGGATGGTTTCTTCATGTGGAATGGATGGATGGCAGCGAGTCAGTTAGTTTAAAAAGAATGATGCGATAGCGGTGAGTTGTGCTGGGATATCGGACCTGTTGTGGAGACCGAAGAAAAAGTTGACTGAGGCAGTAAGGAAAGCCTGGAGAGAGAAAATTGTGAGCTTCCTTATGCGTATATATATATACCTATATATATATACTATATATATATATATATATATATATATATATATATATTATATATATATAATTAATATATACTTTAGCTCATTATCTATATACTTAGTATATTGGATTATCTAATATATATGATATACTATCTAGTTATTATATATATATATATGTATGATACTATTATATATATACATAATCCCTCGCTGTATCGTGGTTCAACTTTTTCGCGTTGGCTTTCAGTGAGCATACGACGGTTTTTTCGTTCTACCCAAAGGAGTAGTATCGTAGAGAATCGCCCCCTCCCCTTATTAAATTTTTTATTTAATACTGAGTATATACTATATTAGTATTCATTTAACTTATATATGTATGTACGTATTTTATAGCAAACTATGAAGTGTTTACAGACTATAAGGCTTACAATATACCCATCATAGTATAAACCACCTAACATGAGATACAATTTAGATAACATACATAAGTATACATGATCAACATTTTGTATGTACTTGTTAAACTTTTCGTGTGTGAGTGTGATGATTCCCTCTCTCTCCGACTAACCATAAACTGTAAAGGAAAACGTAGACGAACCGCTATAAAGCCACACTTGTAGTATGTTTACTGTGAAGATCGCTACACGGCCACACTATTGAGATTTATATAAATATATATATCTAATACTTAGTAATTATATAACTATATACGTTATATAAATATATAACTATTATATATACTATGTGATATTAAGTATATAACATAGTCTATTAATATTAATAATAATATATATAGTAAATATATAGTACTAATACTAACATAACTATATATATGAAAATATAGCATGTGGAAGCTCGTTAATACGTAAAAAAAGTACATTGTATTAAGAATTAAAAATGGCTATGTTAGCATAGTATAATATCTTTCCTCTCTCCGCTCACTATCGCGGATTATTCACCATCGGGGGAGTGAGTGGTTAACTAATATATATATAGTACTACTAATATATAATTATATCACATAAAAATAATCTATAATATATACATAAATAGATATAATTATATCTCATAAAGTAATAATAATTATTCCTGATAAAATATAATATACAATATCTAACATATAATATATATATAGTATATATATGGTCATCCTCCAGATTAGGTGACACCTGCAACTTAAAAACTACAATACGTGCTACATGAAATTGAATACATGGATGAAATCAGTGATCATTTTAATGCAACGTAAATAAGAACTAAAATGAAGTTGCGAAATTAAAAATATAATAATAATAATAATAATAATAATAAAATAATAAATATTATAAATAAATAATAATTATAATGAATCATAATAATAATAATAATAATAATAATAGATATGAATAATAATAAGTAATAACTAATATATAATAAAAAAAATAATTTAATAATAATAATAATAATATAAGAATAATAATAATAATAATAATAATAAATTATTTTAGTGTACAACAATTCTCGTATTTTCCCTAAAAATTTCTGATTTCACACTGAAGATGCCGTCTTACGAAAAATTATGGAATAGATAAAAACAAATAATATACTCTCATATTTTAAATTAATATACAGAATTAACGTTAAATTGAATTGCGGCACACCCAATAGAAATTATATCCTTATTGGCGGCGGTAGCCCCCTCAGCTACCCCCCAGACGCAACGAATGTGAGAGCTGGCTGAAATAATTTTTAAAATTATAATGACAACAAGAATTTTTTTCACAGATTTTATTATACTAAAAAAATATTAAAAATCCACTGATCTTTTAAAAAAGTTGAACCTTAAATAAGAGAAATGATTAATAACAGAATAAACGTATTATTATTAGTATGAGCAGGTATCATTCAAAGCCTAATATATTGATTGGACCTTATATTTTTATTTAATTTCATAGTTTTATGCTAAATAAGCAAATAAGTAATATGTTTCATTTAAACTTAATTTATTAATTTAATTAATTGGACATTTTAATTATTAAAATCATTTTTGTTTTCTTGCATTAAATAAATAGGTTCTGCCTGATTTCAAAAAATGTATTCAGTGTTTATGTATGAGCTATCGTAGACGATATTTTGAGTATAACCAGGGCATGTACACCTTATGCTGGAGACTGGCCTACCTGGAGATAAATATAACACTATATGTAATTAGGCTTACCTATAGAGTAGAAATAAGTAATATATACTTATTATATTATATTGTAATTAATAACATACATAAAAGTATAGTAAATGATAACCTACTCAGATATATATAATATATATAAATTAATATATACATATATATATATAATACAGTATTATATATTAAATAAAAATGCATACAAGAATGTTATGATATATATAGGCCCTGTATGTTTTGTAAGACTCCAGATCGAGTTTAAGAGTTGGCGTATAGATTGCCCAATCGGCAATATTGCAATTATGCAGATACTAAACATTCGAATTTCCAGAAGCATCACAGACAGCATCGCAAATACAAGTGTGGCAAATGGATCAATATGATTCACAAAAGTTCGAAATAACTAAAAACTAATTAAAAAGTTCAATTCTATTATCAATAAAATTTTAAAAGAAATGGATAATATCTCCGCAATAAGCTACGCGCACAACATACTTACTAGTACAAAAACACCAAAATTGCATAATTTTATAACAATCAGTCGTCATTAAGTGCTCTCTTATTTATCAAAAAATGAAAAAAAAATAAAAATAAAAAAACGAATTACATATGTTTATATATATATACTATCTAAATATAATATAGACCACTATCCCGAAGAGACGACACTTAACATAAAAACCAATTACATATTGACTAACATTCCAGGTTGTAACGTCTATTCACAAAATTGTAACAAAAAAAATAATAATAAAAAAAATAAAAAAATTAAAAAAAATAAAAAATTAGGGCGGCTCGAAGCCGCACGGGAGGGATCAGAGGAAGTGGGGACGATATTTTCACATAGCCTTATGGGGAGGGGCGGTAGGGAACCCCACCGGGCGACACACCTCAAATACTACCTAAAGAAGCGGTGTTACCGAAAGACCTTCCCGCTGAGGAGGGGACAATTATGTAGCACTACCCTGTCGTTCCCCCTGAAGGCCGAGAGACCCCGAACTGTTCTTTTCCTTTATGTTTAAAAAAAAAAAAAAAACAAATTCTGAAGACACCTGATCGACGCTCCTGTAAAACAGTTACCACTTCACTAATATCAATTTTTGAATTTCCATTGTCCGTCACCTCCTGATTAAATTGTACTGTTAAGGATCAATGTATACTAGAAAATATACTTAAAAAAAAAAAAAAACATACAAAAGAATAAAATATAAAATAAACTTCAAAACCTGACGGGAAGTCGTAACTACACCAACTAACAGTGTGCCACCCTAGTATATATATATAATATATATATATATATAGCTAAATAAATAATACTAAATTAAACTAATTATCAGTATATAAGTAATGAATATATATATATCATAACTAAATATATTTAAATAATATATTATACCCAAACCATCTATATATAAAGAAATTAATAATTAGCTATATAATATATATATATTATATACTATCAACTACAGCTCCAGTCGCCCTCAATTTTATTTTTTTCCTTATGACTGATTGAAATATCCAAAATTAAAGGACTCTGCTCCCCTTTATGTATGGTGAGTATATTATTCCGGGCAGTATAGCTAACTGATACTGCTTCAGAAAATTGAATAAAATCACTAACATTGCTATCAGAGTGATAAGCTTAAAGATATTGGCGGGTGGAATGCGTCAACTTTAGAACTCCTATCTGAGAATATTGATGGGGAAAATAAACATATATAAAGGGAGTTTTGTGGGTTATAGTGACTTGTCTATAACAAATACTGTTCTCTGTTTGACTTACCTCGCAAATTTATATTTTATATATAGTAAATATACTATATAATATATATAATTATATTAATATATATGATACTATATTAATAATATAAGGATAACAATAGTATACTATTACTGGTCCCCTCTCCGGTAAAAAAATACATAATATATCCTATAACTTATATATTATAATCAGCCACTATGGATATATAATTATCTATATATATAATATATAATAATATATATATAAATATATAATTATATATATATATTAAATATATTAATTTAATACTATAATATAATATATATATATAAAAATTAATAAATATATAATGAGTGATGGCTACTATATGACTATAATATATTATATATATATATAGTGAGGGAAAAATGAAATTAATAATATATATAATAATATATATAATATGAAAAACATAAATGTCTGAGATATATATACTATATATATATATATATACCTTATATATATATAATATTATATATAGTATATATTAAATATATATATATATATATATATATATATTATATATATATATATACTATATAATATATATATTATATTATCAATATAAAAATATAAATCCACCTTCTTTCCAAAAGACTGGGAGTAAGGTACGTGACAAGCAGCATCGGGAAATAGAAAACAGCAGAAGCAATATGACCAAAAGTCGGAAAAGAAAGCCCAGACTTACCGTCCCCCTGGTTTACCATTAATAGAAGAACTCGCATTTCGCACAATCAGAGAAAATCCACACTAGAAGCGTAATTCACAGGACCGCGACGGATCCTCACTATGGTAAATTGGTCAAGGTTGGGTTCATCCCTGGCCCAGGTGGGCCACGACCACAACCATACCCCTTACAACACCCCGCCGATTCTCTCCTTACATGCACCTCCTATCTCACCTATCAAGCACACAAGAATACTCTCAGCATTTATCTTCTCCTGCAAAGCATTCCTTTACGCTCCATCCAACTTTTTCTGTCGGTCCATGCCAGCAGTCGGTCCAACAATACGAACACTTACACGACTATACATCCGCAATTAATAACTAAGCCGGTATCGTAGACATTATCCTTTCCACTAATGACCCAGAACCGCATGCTCAACATTTACTTTTCCCATTTATTCTCCGTTTTTACCCCTTTTTTCACACCACACAAATCTCTATGGAATACTTCATTCCTCATTTATCAATTCTTCTCACACATAGCACTGCCATCCTATGAGAGATTGTTCATCTGAGCACCAGATATGAACTATAGATCAGATACTTTTTCTTATCAAGAACTTATTCTCATTACTATACTATTAACACAGGTAACAAACATACCCTCATTGCACGGACTACCGGCACTCCAAAGACTAGTCCTTTTTTACATTCACAACGATTTAATTGCACCAGCCCACCACTTCCGAGTAGGCCGATTCCACTAATCGTTTCCTATGGAATAACACTCCTGCATCCCGATCCGCTCTCCGCTTCTCATCCAAACATCAATACCCTAAATATTTTACAAGCTGACCAGACGGTTATTTCCACAAAGAACTGTTTCGAATTGATAACATTAACATTTACATCTGAGACTTATATTTCCGATAACGAATTGCCCTCACAACCATAACCTATAACCTTATCTATGTTTACTTTCAAACCCCTTTTTTTACACACCCTGCCAAATGCTCTGACAAATCTCTCTTCCAATCTTTCTCACTAACTACTATCTTCAGAATTGCGCCACTCACAAAAAAAATCAAGATCATCCGCAGTAAAATAGGTAGCAGGTAAGCCCTCCACTGGCACTCTTCATTTCACCATCATGTATACTAACACCGAAATATTCCTGACACCCCAATCGCATAATATAGAATGAATAACCAAGGAGGACATCAATCAAAACACTCCTGTCCAACTGCCGCTATTAAACTACTAGAAACCGAACACCTTATTGAACACCGGATTGCTATTCTTACAGCCGCGGCTTACTATCCGGGTCATACATACTTGTTGTATCCATTCAGAAATGCCTCACCACCAACACCATAATAATCATTATATATATAGCTATATAATTGATTAATAATTAATAATGCTTCTACTATTATTAATAAATCTACTATCTACTACATAATTTAACTAATAATCAATATATATTATAATGGATATTACTATACTATTATAATAATCCTTTGACAACATTAAACCCAATAATAAAATAAAATAACAAAAACCTCGAAATTAAAAAAAAAAAAGGTAAACACCATCCCAATAAAAAAAAATAAAATAAGAAATAAAATATAAAAACAATATATATCAATAATAAAATAATAAATCAACTAGATAATTAATCTGTAAATGCTCAAGCATCACAACACATAGTAAAAATAAATAATTAATCAAAATAAACAGAAATAAAAAGGAAATTAAAAAATTAA
>JABUQX010025313.1:10000-12500 GCA_015478945.1 Trachelipus rathkii | reverse complement strand
AACAGCGAGGATTCCAGGAATACCTTCTTTTACATTCTTTTGACACTATCTCAATGATGCCATATTTGAACAAAGCAAGCCGTGAAAAAAAAATATTTCAAGTAGCAAAAAAAAGCGGAGGTTATTTATCACTCGACCTCAAAGCTATTGCTAAGTATGAAAGAATATCAAACTAGATTTAATTTACCAAAGCACATATTTATTCAGGATGTACAAACCAGATGTAATAGCCAGAATCATATGCTTCAAAAATTTTTTTTAACAAAAGACGGCTCTCATTTCATATTGCAGTGATCATTCAAAACCTGCATGCTTAGAAACAACGGAAAGTTCTTGAAAAATTGCTAAAAATACTTAAAAATTTTGTTGATTGTACAAATTTATTGAGCCACAAGGAATCAATGGCATCGGCAATAATCCCAAATATGAAAGTGATTTGCAGTTTTTTTGAAAAGAGTCAGAAAAAAGAACTATTTGAGGGACTTGGGTCTACAGTATCAGCATGGAAAAAATCAGTAAAAAATAGATTCGGCATTTACTTTACTGATAAGAATCTTGTGCTTGCTACCTATCTTGATCCACGCTTTAAAACTACATTCCTTGAGGATGATTATAACAATATAAAAGTGGAAGATATTCTTAAGCAATGGATGTGCGAAGATATATGTTGTATAAAGGAAAGAAAAACAGTTTCCACTACTTTAAACCAATCTTCAGATTCTTCTCATTTATCAACTGAATAGGGCGAAAAAAGTGGATACTGAAGATAATAGTTTTAACTTCTTTGAAAGCTGTTTTACGGAATTTAAATTAGAAAAAAGGACTTTAAAAACAGCCAAAAAACTCATTCCTAAGAAAGAAAGACAGTATATATTGAAATAAATGAAGAAGATGCTTATAAAAGTAGAAATCAGCCAATATAAAAATATGAAACTTATTAAAATTCAGAAAATCCCTTATAATGGTGGTTATAAAAAAAAGACCCTTTCACTTTTTTTTTTTTTTTTTTTTTGTACAGTATCACCACCACTCACGGGCAAGCCCTATTCAAGGAAGGGGAACTTCTCTAGGTAACAAAATTTCATCCACTAGCACAAATTACGCAGATGAGCGGCACAGACGCGGGCCTTAAAGTGAGGGAGAAATTTAAATTGAGTAGGAAACACAGAAGATGGAAGAGAATCCACAAACCGAGGTGGCAGAAAGAAGGCAGGGCACCGCAGCGAACTAGTCTGGAGTTGCTGATATCAACACAAAACTCATGTGCGACACATGCACCCCTCGTGTACGAGGCGTCTAAAGGCGGTGCACGCGAGTGGATAAGTTCCCTCGACACTTGCCGCTACGGTATACCTATTAGAAAAGAGATAAAAGCACCAACATCGCGCCGCAAAGATTGAGGGGGTCAAGTGAACTAGAAAGAACAGGACACAGTTTATAAGTCTTTTTGCCTTGACTCGACCCTATCCAAAAGCCGGTGAAACCTGAGCCCCCCCCCAGATTATGCAGCAAGTACCCATACAAGGGCGGATGAGGCCTTTGTATAACTGGAGTAACTGAGAAGAGTGAAAAAAAGTCTCGCAGTCTAAACAGAAACTCCAAGTTTCTTTGAGGCCGCCTTAGCAACCGTTGTGATGTAGGTTTCCAAGACATTTTTTTTTTATGTTTAAAGCCAAGGATGTTTATATTGTCAACAGAGAGACGAGAGAACCGTCGAAAGAGGATAGGAAAGTTAGAAGGTGTCTTAGAGAGGGAGATTTGTAGAAGTTGACTTTTTAAAGAATTGAATTTCACAAGTTTCAGACGACCCCACCCGGAAATTCTATCCAGATCAACGAGAATAGAATCGGAAAGATTAAGACGAGAGGCAATTCTAGATTAAAAGAAGGGGCCAGAATTGAAAAATGAGATGAAGAATGAGAGGGTCGAGTCATCGCAATGGAGCTGAAAGAATGTTAGATGTGCAGGTGAGAAGATCATTAATGAAAAGTATGAATAAAGTAGGAGATTAAGACAAGAACCCTGAGGAACACCACTATGACAGAAAAGGAAGAAGAAGTCGCCCCATCAACAAACAGCATATTGAGCCGTTTGAAAGAAAACTAAGACATTAAAGTAAGCAAAGAGAAAGGAGGAAACCAAAAATGGAGGAGCTTGGAGAGCAGCGACGCGTGCCATACCCAGGTCAAATGCTTTGGATATGGTTCAAGCGCCACCACGCAAGTCTCCCCGTAGTTCCAAGGGCGAAAACCGTTAAATCGGTTAAGTAGGAAAGTATATCGCCAGTAGACCTCGAGCGCGAAACGCCTCACTGCGATCGGAAAGGAGTGAATGAGATTCCAGATGATCTAAGAAGTGAGAGTAGAAAAGGGTTTCAAAGATCTTACGTAGAATACAAGTGAGAGCTATAGGGCCATAGTTAGAAAGATCAGAGCCCTTCCTTTTTTCGGAATAGGTGGCATGTGCTTGCTTCCAACACTGAGGAAAAATGCTAGTAAGT
>JABUQX010025313.1:0-5000 GCA_015478945.1 Trachelipus rathkii | reverse complement strand
TTTATTCAAATATATATCATGTTCCTGTTAAACAAGGACATAGATATTTATTTGACTATTATATAGTTGGAGATATTAAAGTTGCCCCTGGTCTATGAGCTTTTTATGTAGCTCTCTACATTGAACTGCAGCTTTCCTTTTTACCCTGCTGTCAGCATCACTATTATTATCATTAGTGGTGGAAACTGTTTCTGGCAGATTTTCATGAAAATTGGTATTTTTTATCAACAATATGATATCCGATATGTGTCGGGTTATAATTTCTTGATTTGATTTTTTAATTTTTACAGAAACAGTTTCTCCTAAATCATTATTTTTTATTTCTTGTACTGTTCCCATGCTGTAAAAGTATGGTTTACAGAATTTTTCTTTAATGGCAACAACATCTCCATCCAACTCCCAGTGAAGTGTTGTGTGTTTTTTTATATTTATCTTGCTGGTTAGTGGCAAGATATTGTAGGTTTGCTAAGAATTCATCATAGTACAAATCATTCAAATTAGATTTCACTTTTCTGTATTTTTGAAAAGTCAAATATAACTGATCCTGATCAGGTTCACAAGGAGACCAATCAGGATCATCTGAATGATCTATACCATCATGAAATAAATGAGAAGAAACAACCAGAGCTGGAACCTCATATCCCTTCAGCAATATCTCCGGTGTTATTGCAAATGGGATATTTGGATCCACCTCAGGGTTTCTTAATATTGGCTTAAATGCTACCGGCCTTTTATTTATAAGCATGTTTGCTTCCCTAACTAATAAAGAAAACTCATCCTGCTCTAATATATTTTTTCCTATAGCGCTATAGATAATATTTTTAACCTGTTTGACTAAAGATTCAACTAAACCTCCTAGAAAGCTTGCTTTACCAGGGTAGGGGGAAAATTCTAAAACCTTTATATTATGGAGAGTTAAATAATTTTTTACCTCTATGTCATTAATAAAATCTTTAATAATTTGCACTGAGCTTACTATACTACTTCCCTGGTCACTAACTATAAGTTGTGGGAATCCAAAGTCAAACACATGAAAAATTGAAAGGCAGAAATAAAGCACTTATTATCTACATTTTTACATAGAACAAGGTTTACAGCTCTAGTATATGTGCAAGTTATAATTAATATGTAAATCTTCTCTACTACATTATTTATTTTTATATTAAAAGGTCCAATGTGGTCAAGAAATATTTCTCTAAATGGAATTTGTGATGGATTTATCCTATAATCTTTGTAATGGTTCTGATTAATTTTTATGGTTCTGCCATACATTAATTTACATTTTATGCAGTCTTTAATGTTTTTCTTAACTACTGAGTATGCTGTTGGAATATAAAACTCCTTTCTTATTATAGCTAGAAGTTTATAAACACCTGCATGTTTCATTTTTACATGTAATTCTTTAATTATTATATCAGTTAGTGAATGATTTTTATGCAACAATATTGGATTTTTTTTATTAAAATCAGCATCTAAGTTTGCAAATTTACTTTTTACTCTAATTATATTGTTTTTATCAAGAAAAAGATTGAGTTGTGTGACCAAATTTGTTTCTTTATTATTTTTTGGGTTTATTAAATACTGATATGTTTCTGAAAAATTTTCTAGCTGATATTGCCTAAAAATGACATTACAACTTTCTTCATATGAGCATATTGCCTTAGGGTCACAATTGGAAAACAAAGTGGGGTTTTTCTCATGTACTTTAAAAAGTTTTAAATTATGAATAAATTTTCTTACATAGTGTGAAACCTTAAATAGTTTATTCAAAGAAGAAAACCTATCTAATTTAAATAAGGGTACAAAAGAAAAAGTTTGAATATTATAAATATTAAAATCTGTACTATTATTATATAAGGGATTTGGAACAGTGACTTTTAACCTTTCATTATTGTTGTTTAATATAGGTCCATTTAAATAAAGTGAATTTTTTAATAAAACCTTATATGAAACACATCGAGTAACATAATCACTAGGATTCTGAGATCCTTCACAATGATGAAAAGTTATCGGGTGTTTTTCACATGCAGTTTCAATAAAATTCAGCTGATTATTTATAATGGTTCCTTTTCTTTCAATTTTGTTTAATTTTTCAATTTTATTTATAATCCAATTCAATGTTACCATTGAATCAGTATATAAATGTAATTTATTTATTTTTAAAGGTGTGAAAGTGTTAGTTAAATTGTCAAGCATTTCTATTAGACACTGAGCTCCAAATTTTACCGCAAATAGCTCTAGAACTGGAATAGATCTGTTAGTATTTTTGTTTGAAATTAATTTATTTTTTGCACACAAAAAATGCAGCTCACTATTATCTGTATTTTGTAAGTATAAGACACTACCATAAATGTCTTTACTAGCATCAGTAAATGCTATAATATTATATGAAGAAGCATAATCCCCAATAAATCTTTTTAATTCAGGTTTTTTGCTTTTATTATATTGTGAGCAAATATTTTTATATTCTTTTAGTAAATTACTATCTAATTTTTTGTCCCAAGTTATATCTTTATTATTTTGTAGTTTATGTAAAAATAATTTAGCTCTATTCTTCCCAGGAAGCCCAATATTTAGTGGGTCAAATAGACCATTTATAGTAGATAAAATAGATCTCAAAGTGTTTGCTTTGGGATCCATTTCATTATTTTTATTATATAAGGTATCATTATGAGTATCCCACATCATCCCTAATAGTTTTATGTGATTATTTATAGGCTCATCTACATTACTATTATTGTCTAACTCACTATAATTTAATTTTTTAAACTCTGGTGAATTACTATGAAATTGTTGCAAAGTGAACCCATAATTGTTAAATATTACATGAGACCTATGATAAGCAAGAATAATTTCACTTTCAGAAGATGAAGAATAACCTAAGTTATCCATATAAGACAGGTTATACAAAATCTTCCTAAGTTCATATTCAAACTCATCACAAGTATGAACATGCAATATTAATATTATATAAAGTGCTATCATGAGAATGGAAGGGCTACATCTAATACCAAACGGAAGTCGCATTAATTTATAAGAAACAATACTAAAATCATTTTCTTTTATATTTTTGAACCATAAAAAATGGAATTTTTCTGTATCCTCGCAAGGCAATTTAATCTGGTGAAAGGCCCTCTCCAAGTCGAATACCAGCAGGTAGTTATTGAACCTTAGTAATGTTAATGCTATATCTAATCTATTATTTAAATTAGGTCCTGGTAAGCTAACATTATTATGTGATAAATTAGTTTTTTGGGTTTTATCGCATAGGTTCGACAAATATACAATTCTGCATTTTGTTGTTTCTACGTGATCCCTAAATACTGCATTATGAGCTAAAAATGAAACATTATTATTATTTTTTACTGTATTTATTTCAACAGGTTGAATGATACCTTGGTTAAGTTGGTCAAAAATGACATTATTATATGCTTCTAATTTTAGAGGCTCTTTTTTATATTTTTTAAGTATTGATTTCAATACAGAATTAGCCAAATAAAAATTATTTGGCAAAAAATTTTATTAATTTATTATTCCATAAACAAGGCATTATCAATCGACCTGTCTCCATATCTACATGTGTATTTGTAATTAAGTATTTTATAAGTTCCATATCTAACTCTGAGAATTTTTTAGGACATTCAAAACTATCATAATTTAATAAATCTTTTAAATTTTTATTTACTAGATCATCATCCAAATTCTATTTTGTGCTAGTCGAGTTGTCTTTTTTATGTGAGAATGGCGATAGTATAGTGTGGATGTTGTTGGTGGTTTGTGATGTTTGGGGTGTGTTTATATGGATGTTAGGTTGGTAAGTATCGTTGGGTTTTATTATTATTTGAGCTAGAGATTGATAGAGTAAATCCATCTAGTCCATTCCATCTTATTTCTATTTTGACAATTTTTTCGCGGCAAGTGCAAAGCCTGCCTCAGTAAATTTTTCTTTAATACTTTCAAATATGCCAGAGTTTTTTATAATTATTTCAAGGTCCCAGCTAATAAGATTCCTTTAAAGAAAGTTGTAATATATAGTGAACTGTGTTTGTACCCCAAATGAGCATGCATTAATTGGTATTATATGGTCCATTCACAGTCCTAAAGTATATGGATTTCCCTATTATTCTTATTTCTTAAGTGCTTATCAGCTAAAGGTATTTTATGTTCCTCAAATGCCTTTACAATTTGAGGGGAAGGTATATTCACTCTGGTTTGTATTGAAGGGACTACAGCTGCAACAATACTGTTATTTTTATTATTTATTTTTATATCAACTTCTATAATAGAAGTTTTGTAATATTTGCTTTCATTGAAACCCTTTACATTAAGCAGCATTATTTCAGACTGTACAACTTTATATTTAATTTTTTGTGCTACTGTTTGAGATATAAAATTTATTTCAGACCCAGAATCATATAAAACCCGCAAGTCTTGGTTGTTATTGTTTTTATTTATACAAGTGGTGGTGAAGGTAGGAAGAGTTATATTTTGACTGCTTGTTACATTTAAGGAACTTAATAATAAACAATTTGCTACTTGTTCTGAAGAAGGATTTTCTACAGGAGTAACATTTAATTCCACAACATTGGTTGATGTTTCTGCTTGTGCATTATTTTTATTTTTGTTGTTTTTTGGTTTTTGTGGTGTGTGAGTTGAACAAGGTCCACTTTGTTTTTTAATACATAAAAATGCGGAGTGCCATGAATTACAATTTCTACATTTCGCATTAAATTTAAACCTACAGTTTTCAATTTTATGATTTAAGTACCCACATTTAATACAACCTCCCAATTCTTTAATTTTTTGCAATTTGGATTCAGGTGTTTTGAAAGTTGGGCAACTATACAATTTATGGTCCATATAATCTGCGGTTTGTAATGTTTGACAAATGGAACAACCCACCCTTTTTGTTGTTTCAGTGTTTGTTTTTTGTTTTTGATTCACATCAATGTTAGTAGCTAAAGCTACCGTTTTTTTCTCAACTTGTGATGTTGTTTTAT
>JABUQX010025312.1:25000-36206 GCA_015478945.1 Trachelipus rathkii | reverse complement strand
ATCCGGTAGCCCCGAGGCCTCAGTCTTCCATTTCAAGAATGTTTCAACGTATTTGCCGAATATGTCATTTGAAGGTGTAAATTTCCATATTTCATGGATCTTTTTAATCTCATAGCCTTTCTCTACAGCTAATTCCAGTTCAGGACTGACAGTATACCCCTTTTAGCATGCGCTGGCTATCATTGTGCCTGCATTTTCCTTCATAGCCGGAGGCGCTGCATGTTCTACAAAGAGAAAATATTAACCGATTGTCATAGCGGGCAGGGAGGACAGGAGTGTACAGGTTCTTAGGAGGTAATACCGAAACATACGAGAGTCCGAAATAAGTGGAATTCATTTCTTGGACGAACTTTTCTATTGAAGGAAGATCCCTACCTACAAGTTTCGTGGGCGTACCTGCTGGAAAGGGTTTTGTTTTCTGGACAAAAGGATACAGTGAGGTGAAATCTAGGTACTTCAATTGAACGCCTTCGGTCGGTGGAAAGTAATAGACGAAGGGCTCTGTACGCCCCCCGTACAAGGCTTCACCTACCTCTAGTTTCGCATTTGCAAGCTCATTACCAATTGACTGCACGTATCTACCTAACTTCTCAGTTCGTGTTTCGTCGTTGTTATTTACAACAGTGACCTCACACTCTTTTTTTCATTTTCGCCCATTCGCATTCCCATATTCTAATTACTTCATAACCTTGCGACTTATAATCCGCTTCTTGTCTCATGGTTGTACTGTACCTATCAAGACTTGATTTGCCATAGAGTTTTTCTAAACCTTTCTTACATGCTTGGTGCCCATGAAATACACAGCCATGGAAGAGTAAGACAATCTTCTTCATGACTGTACCAGATGGAGGAGGGGGTCGTCTGTTATTCAGTTCTATCGTTTGTTCATTAACGTTGAGTTGACGGGCAGATAAGAACTCGTTAAGGTCAAAGGGTACGTAGTCTTCAGCTGGAATTTCAACGTAACCGTCAGGCTTTAGGTACCTGTTTTTGATTTTAAATTTACGTTCGCCACCATTCCTTGCATGTTCGATTCGATGACCCTTATACATCTCCATGAACGTAAGCCATTTCACACCGTCATATGAGTAGTTTGATTCATCAGTACGACCTATATGGGCCAATGTATTTTCAGGCATAAAATGCATTTTATATATCATGAACGATAATGCCGCAATGGTAGAGCAATCAAGTAAGCAGTCGACTTTATGATCCTTAAGGAAGATGCCCCTGAATTTCTCGAAGGATTGACGTAGAATATTAACATCTTGAACGCAGTACGTTGTGCTGTACACTCCTTCATGATATCGTAGTCCTTATTGTTAAATGTTTGATACCAGCGTTCAAAATCAGCCTTTTCACTGTCGGACATGCGATGTGTCTCAAAGGTTTCCTTATCCGGAATTTTACCCTTGTAATTTATATTCTCAAGGGTAAGAAAACGGTAAGGAAAGAATCCTTTAGAAAGCTCACCTGTAATTCCCATGCACTTAGGGAGTTTTTTCAGTGCACAGGGCATAAACATTAACGTGTCCTTAAACTGGATATTGTGATTAGCGGTCATAGTTATTATTTTGGTTCCACGCTTCACCGGATTGGAAGATATGGAATGAACGGTAGGCCTGGCAAGCAGTTTGCTGTAAACAAACTGATTGTCGAACTTACCGCCATTATGAGCTGCAACTAGTATGTTCGACTTCTTGTGTTTTTCAGCAAACCTGAATATATAGTTGAGAAATAGATCGACAGGACACTTCTCATACTCTTCTGTTGCTTCCAAATTCAATTTGAATATTTCAGTTCGAGCCGTACCGCAAGTCTCACACGGTGATGAATTGTCTAGGTCTTTCTCTCCGCAATCACTGCACACTAGCATACTCACTAGAATGTATGGCAGCATATCTGTTTTTATGCGGCCTCCTTCCTCTTCACGAGTATTATGATTATAGGTTTCGATATCATAATAGAAGGTAAATGTTTCCTTACGCTTGGCGAAAGCATCATCTGTTGGAACTTTGATTTTCTTCATGAAACATTTATGGTTATCGCCCTCTATTCCATACTTCTCGTCGCATACTCCACATTTAATATGCATACAGTCATGTCGGTGGTCGCCTCCTTTATCAGCTACTATCTCATTATCGCATAAATTACATACGTTAAGATATTTACATGTGAGGTCTTTATGTAATTTAAGACATTCCGCATTATAGAAATCCCGATTGCATTTATCACAATGTAAAAGTGTAGATGTGTCGCCCGGTAAAGCTTTACATTTATAAGTTAAGCATTGCCCGCATCTGTATTCAGTGCACTCGTTTTGTAAATGGTTAATTAAATGATCTGTGAAACTATAACATTGATGACAAAAAACAGGTCCCTTGATATTCTTAGAACTACACTACCAAAAGCTATCTTTGATGGAATCTCAGCAGAAAAGGATAATAATAAATGGGTTTCAGCGGGATTCAAATCCTATTAAAAAATGATTTGCGAGCCTATTCTGTGATCGTGTGGTTTAAACATTATCTCGAGTTTACCGTTCTCATCTTTAGTAAAAACAATATCCTGCACTGTAATTTATTCCTCATTACTGCAAAATCATCTGCCTTTAGGGGTTCTTCATAAGTCAGTCCACAACGAGTTGCAATCTCGCCACCTATTTCATGTAGGTCATGAGGATAAAAATGATATATTTTAGGCGCAGCCTGCCCTGGCTTTTTTAGGTACATGATGGTGGAGCTTATAGCATGCAGCTATTGCCCTGAATCCGCATCCAACACTGGTTCTTATACTCCTATCATCGTTATTTATACCTAACTGCACTTTATTAACATCTTTATGTTTAAAGTTCACAGACGAAGGGTCAATTGGACCATTACCCTCTGGATTATGCATACTGTACATCTACATTGGAATTCATACCAACATGGCTTTGATCACCAGACTGGAAATAGTTCTAGGAAAACGGTCCGTTCAGATACTGAGCGAGATTTGGCGAGATATCTCTTCATGAGGAATGCGTATGTGAATTGCCCCCATTCCTTTATCCGTAAAAGGAAACCTGCCCGGAGAGCGTATACTCTTCGAATTGTCACTGATCCTCTTACCTGTCTATCACACTGTGTATGACAGCTACTAACACATCGTTAATGTCTCGATTTCCATTAAAGATCCGTCTGGTGTCGACACGTACTCTGAAGCGGTGGTGTTCGATAATCCCTGAATTACGCGTAGATCCTTCGCGTGTTACCTTCAACAATTCGGTCGAGAAAGGTGCAGGTGGTTCATCAACCTCCTCCTCCTCATCGTCATGAAACACCTCTACGCGTGAAGGTCCCGCAACAGCCCCATCATCTACAATCCGTCCAGGGTGCCCTTTCTGTTTCTGCTTTTTCTGGAAAAAGAATGAAAATTCATAAACATTCGTATACATACTATTATGTAACAGTATTTTTCAGTAATATTTTTCAGTAATATATAGAATAATTAGATTGTAACTTACCGACGATTCCGAAGTTGGGATATTCGCTTCAGATAAGGGGGTGGGGTTATCTTCACGGGTATTTGGAGATTCAGCGGATTCACCAGTATTTAAGGCTTGCTGATTACGGGCAGGTACTCCAGATGATTTCTGTTGAAAGGTGAAAAAGAACGTGTAAGCTAAATGTAGATTGTTATACGGGTAATATATACGGATTCCAGAATTTGAAATATGCTTACCTTTCCTTGTTTTTTCGTCCCAACGCTGAGAGGCCTAGAAGGACCTGAGGAATCGCTGTCTGTACGATCTGAATTGGATTTACCAGCTACTGCACCACGACCTGTTGAACCGTTACGGTTTTGGGCATCAGCGCTACGACGAAGTCTACGCCGTTCATGTTTGGAGATTAACCTCTTCTTATTAGGACTGTTGGGCTTCCTGCGTGTAATCTATAGAGGAAAGAAAACATGTATGTAAATATAAATGTAGATTGCTATAGAGGCATATACGAAAATCATATACTGAAATACACATACCATTCCCTGATTTCCTTCGGTACTGATTCGGTTTGTAGAAATACAGCCTCCACCAAGCTGTGCAGTACCTGCTTCGTCCGTGACACTGGTTGATGCTTCGGATTTGGCTCGTTCAGCGTTATTCCGTTGAAGCTTACGACGTTCGAGCTTGGATATCAGCCTTCTCTTAACAGGACTAATTGCATTCCGATCACCTCTGACTTTGTTGGCACATTGATCCTTATGTGTTTCAGCAATAGCACACTGTAATGAAATAACAATATAAGTATATATATATATATAAGAATATCTATTGTAATAACATCTATGAATATAATAACGCTTAAGCAATAATATAGAAACTTACTCTAGGTCGAATCCTATTTTCAATAGCTTGTGGATTAAGAAATAAGTCCATCTTTCTCTCAGCTTCAAGTGCAGCTCGTACATATTCCTCATCATTATCCGTAGATATATCAAGATCAACTCCATCAGTGTTCACAGGTTCAGGTAGTCGTGGTATTTCGTTCTCAGTCTGTCTAACCACCTTACGCTGCAAAATAAAGGTGAATATATATATATATATTATATATATATATATAACTATTATAATACTAGAAAAAAAAAATATAAATATATATATATATATATATATATATATATATATATATATATATATATATTATATATATAAATATATAAAAAATAAAATACTATATATATATATATATATATATATATATATATATATTATAATAATATAATAATTTTTCGGCACTTACCCTTTTGCATGGCTTTGCTGTATTCGGCATTTGTCATCATCATCACCTTCAACTGCATTTTCATAGTTCCGCACAGCTTCTACTAGTTCCACCTCTTCGACTACTTCCACTAGTACGGTATCTGATACAGTTTCTCCATCTCCACTGAAAGTACGTTTTAAGCCACGTTTTTGATTATTTGCAGACATATTTTCGTTTTCTTCTACAATTCTTTCCACCGTGTGTAAAACACTGAAACAGAAATGAATTATATATATATATATATATTATAGTATATATATATAATATATTATATATATATATATATTATATATATATATATTATATTATATATATATATATCTATATAATTATATATTATTAAATTTAAATAAATTATTATTATAATATAATATATATATATATATAAAACATTATTATTACATTAGAGCGTATGTAATTCACAGCCAATACGCCGCAACCCCTGAAACACACTGAATAAATTTACCTTGACGTCAAGGTTTTTTATACGTCACATTTTAACCCTGAGGGTGTGTATTTTAAGCCTAATAGTCAACCACAGTGTATGAGTGCGCGTAAAGGATAACTAGTACTCTTTAAAGTTTACATATGTATTTCAAATGAGGAACAATGTCTTAAATCTAATATATATATATATATAGTATATATATAATATATATATATATATATATATATATATATATATATATATATATATATATATAAATATTATATATATATATATATATATATATAATATATATACAGTAAATATTTGAAAGGTTCCAATAATACTTTTTAAAATAAACGGAATACGATGAGGAATCATACACTGAAACGCAATTATAAAAATATTCTTTTATTGAGTAAAATTACATCATTTTTAGAATTTCCTGAACAATAATAAAATCGTTGAGTATTGGGTTTTTAGCTGAGAATACATTAACGAGATCTTCAAGAGGGCGATTTTCAAGTAATCCTTGTAAAAAGTAAACGGCATAGAGCCCACATAGCTGCGATGAGTATGATTGTATCGGAAACGTTAAGGTTTTCATGTAGCTTGAATTATTGTTTCTTAGGAATTGCTTTATATAAGAGGAAGAATATAACGACGATTGATGCAGAGAATCAACTAGAATCATACAGTTTTCATCAAGTTTGTACAGTACAGCCCAATGGCCCTGAACAGTTTCCCATCTAGGTGAAGTGTTAAATATCAACCCTTCGTTTACTCTTATTTTATATCTTCTAATTCATTACGGGCGTACGTATGCTTGAAACCCTTTACTGACGCCAGTAACACCCCAAGTTCGGCCTCGTTCATGGTTATCCGCTTAGAAGCACGTTTCTAACTCGGTCTAGTTCAATGAGACTCTGGTATTCCATATAAACCAAGACTGAAACAGGAACCTGTAAGCTCGATGCAAAATTTAAATTCAATCCTAATGAGCCACTCGTTACAGCACTTAAATGTGTAGAGGCTGAGGAAGAAAGGTCAGCTGTTAGTTCATAAGCATATAAATTAGAATTGTCAACGTAATCTTGTAGTGTAATTCCCGTTCCTGTATCACTACACTGTACAGTTTGAGCTACCAGGTCGTAGAAAGGCCGAGAGCACAGCGACTCATAGGGAATGGTGCTATAAGACGTTTCGTAATCCCTACCGTGTGAATGCCCATCGATTTGAAGACTGATCCGTTTTAAATTGAAATGTTGGAATTTAAAGGTTGGCTTTTTATACTTGCCTACTACAGCTGTATGCTCAAGCATCCCTACTACAACTTTCAGGGGAAGAGTAGCATTAACAATGTTTGGGATATTAATATTTGATAAACCAGGTGTAAAGTTAAAAATCTTTGTCTCCACTCGTATCAAAGGGTACTTTGCGGTTGAGGAAAGAAGTGATTTTTCAATTTCAAGATGTCTGTTCGCCGTGAGTTTCACTTTGCGTACATAATATATAGGTCTCCAACAATTTTGAAAATTGGGGATTGGGGGGTACTCGTAGCCCCGCTTTTAGTGCTTACTTTCAACGCAAACTGTGGCGCAGTCCCCTAGTCAATTTCAACTTTAAGTTCCACACCTGGAGTGAGAAGTCCTCCTGGATTAAGTAGATCCCCATAAGTCGACCGTAAAATTCTAGGTGTTCTTGGAGATTTTTCGCAGCTCTGTTCAATATGCTTATCTACATCTGTAAAGCTGTAGAACCGCACAGCGATTGCAGTGGGATTGTTCGCATCTCAACTAAAGTTTTAAAAGATTGTTTATGTAGCATTTGTAGGGGTAAAAGGCTGTAGCTGGAATTAACAGGTGTTCATTAAGGGAATCATTTCCAGCTGCTGAAAGCGGTATACAAGAAGTTACTCTCAGTGTAAACGACATGATCATCGGATGTAGGTAGGTCGCTTCCGTCTTCTGATAAAAGTTTCACTTTCAAGTATAAATGGATGTCACAGGGATCGATGTAAAAGTCCCCCGAACCAGTTACTATAAACTCTAAAGGTGCATCGCTATTGGTAATCGAGTGAGTGGGATTTGATAGATACGTAATTGCTATTAAGCAGACTAACTTGAGTTGGCGGAACATTAAAAAGATTTAATTCTGATTTACAACAGCCATGAGATGCACTGGTTAAGAAATGCATCCTGTCGGCTCAAAAGCTTTCCTAAGAATGAATAGAATATAATATCACACCTCTTATATACTTTCCCTAGATAAGGCTATATATATTCTGATGAGCCCTCAGTTCCATTGGTAGCCTTTATGCGAGTAAGAAGTGTTATCGAATCTTTGTGCAAAGAACCTTGCTATTTTACTGTGTTCATCATGCTCAGACTTAACCGTTTCATCTCTATACAGGACATTGTACAGTGGGAGGAAATTCTTCCAGCCTGTGGAGTTTCAATTGTTTATAAAAGAAGACCCGAAGGTAGTGATTTTTACACGTGTACTAGCTCCCGTACAAACTATAGTAACCAAAGGATATTTATGAATACAGAAGAACTACTTAATGTATGTTTACAGGCCGAAACATTCATTTCGCAGTGCAGTAATCCATCGGTCAGTTTTATTCGGACCAAAAGTAGTTATCAGCCAGAGTGTGAAGAGGAAACCTAAACAACTCACTATCGAGTTTTCAAAGAAACAAAACATAATCAGAATGGAGGTAAGAGTATGGAGAGCGTATAACTCGTGTACATTTAAACGTACCCGGTACGGTTTCTTTATTACAGGAATACAACAGTTGAAGTATATTGACGAGATTCGCAAGAGGGGTGTATTTACAGAGTGTAAGGGCCAGAAATGTTGAGTAATTCACGTAAAATACGGCCAATTATATGTTGATGAGGAATACTACCATTTTAGAAAATGCTTGCCTTGCGTAACTCTGAAGATATATATTGGAATTACTTCTTGAGTAATCCATAGATATTGTATAAATTTATTTTCAATGGTTTAAAAAAAACAATGGTTGTGACTCTATTTAACACTGACGACCAGAAAATAAAACATAACATGATTTCTATACGTGATCTTTTCACATTATATATTAGGAGATGCGTGGCGCATTGTATAAAGAGAATACCTAATTGGAAAACGATCTGAGGCGAGTGGCATATTTGTAAAGCTTTCGAAAGAGTAAGTTTGAAATAAGCGTAGAATGAACCTTTAGGGTAACGCAGAAATATATTTAAAAGGAAATCTGTGTATACTACATCCTTACTGAACTAACAGATGTCAATCATGGAGGACGTGCATAAATTCATGTTCCGTGCACCTCCTACGTGTCTTATAGCCGGTCCAACTGGATGCGGAAAAACATTTGCAATACTAAAATTATTAAGTGAATTAGAGATATTTGAAGAGCGACCTGTGAAAATAATATGGTGTTATAACGTATTTCAGGCAAAGTTTAACGAGTATAAAAACCTTTATTCATTTCCAAGAAGGGCATCTATGACAGTTAAAAATCGTTAGAGAACTTAAAGGTCATAAGTAATAATACTGGATGGACCTTATGCACAAAGGTGAATATTTGAGGTAGCCGAAACATTTACAGTTTATTCTCATCATCTAAATATCTCGGTGTTCTTCATAACCCAGAACATTTTTCACCAAAGCAAGCATATGCGCAGTATCTCATTGAATACCCAGTATTTGATTCTTTTCGGTCAGAGACGCGACATGAGTCAGATCAATGTGCTAGCCAGTCAAATGTTCCCCCTTCAAAGGAAAGAGTTCTTAAAAGTATATAAAGAGGTTACTTCGATCCCCCACGGTTATTTGATGTGCGAACCTGCACCCTAAAAACACATACAGAGTGCTGCTCCGCACCAACATTCTACCTTCCGAAATCGAAACTGTTTATATTCCTGGATAATGAGGATAAAGAAATATTTACCGTTGATGAAAAATTATAAGAAACTTAGTAAAAAAGAAAAAGAGAAATTACTAAAAAACACTGCATTTGTAAACTGTATCTGTGAGATCTGTTTAAATATGGTAAAACAGGTCATACCATTGAAAACTGGTCAGAAGAGAAAGTTACGTCGTCACAGCAACATCATTCGTAAACTTGTCCGTAAAGTTAAGACGAATAAGAATTTAAAGCATAAAAAGAAACTGTTACAACAGGGAGGCGGAGTTTTCATTCCATTACTCTTCTCCGTAGTTGGTCCTTTATTGTCTAAACTGATAGCAGGGAATCACGCATAAGAATGAAGAAAGCTGTAGTAATCCCCTTCGACCAATATACAAAGTTACAGGATAATTCTCTGGTTATTCCTCAACCACTACCCGAAACGCTTGTTGATCCCCGCATTGATCAGATACGTATTTTTGAAAAGGAATTAGCAGATATATTATCTTCAAAAGTTAATGTAGACGTGAAAAGGTTGAAATATCAGGAAATATTACAAAAATTATTAGAAGTCAAAGACAAGTATACAGGAATGCTTCCTATTTCAAATGAAGTTTCACAACGTGACTATGAAAGAAAGGATTTTAAAAAGGTTTTAGAAAACAGCTTACCTCCTACATTGAAAAATAAAGGTAACGCATTATATGATACTTTAAAAGATCAGTTAAATTGGAACGAACTAGGCCAAATTGTAATTAATGAGCAGCCATTGCAGGGCTCAAATATAGTAGACTTAGTCTCAGACTTAATTCGAGACTGGAAAAAGAAGCCTATACCAGGTTGGGATGCCATTAAACGTGAACTACAGGGCATTAATTTTCCCTAGGAGCTTAATTAATAATAAGCAAAGGCTACAGGATTTGGAAAATCATTATCAATCATCGGTATCCGAACCTGAAGGGCCTAATGAACGACCTTACAAGGGAATATTACAGCGTAAGAGCAAAACAATAAGTAGTCCTCAAGTAATAAGAAAAAAGCGAAATGAATTAGCGCGAAACTGGTTAAGAATGTAATATACATTACGTCATTTGAATCCAAAGATACAATTGAATCACTCTCACCATAAAATATGCAGAAACAGAGTCGTACAAGGATATACAAGAATACACAGGAACATTCTTGTATATACAAGAACGAGGTTAACGCAATTAGGCCTAAAAGTGTAACTCCACCTCTTATGTTTCACCATCATATCTCTTAAGCCTATTGCTGTGAATGGCTGAGGGACCGTAAGACAGTAATTGGGGGCGGAGCTAGATAAGCTCCGCCCACCTCTTATTCATGTATATAAACCCTGCGCGTGCTCTGGCAAACCATATATTTGTATTCCCTCCTTCCAGTGGTTAGTAGCTGTGTTACGAACGAAATGACGTGCTTAGTTAGAAATACCACGATCAGTGAGCTAACGTCTTGGTCTGTGGTCCATCAGCATTGCGCTGTCATCCTTCGTTTTAGAAGAAGATCATCAGGGGACCGATACATTACATGCTTAGCCCCCCTCCCAGCTTATAACAAACCTTTATTCATCTCTGTAGAAAGTCTCGCCATCATCATGGAAGCTGTCTCGGATTGGGCTTCCAAAGACTATATGAACCTCAGCGTGGTAAATGAATGGGGGCTGGCTATATCACAAGGTGGGTCTGAAGATCACAAGCGTTTAACCCTGGTTTTTTCCTTACATGAAAACATTCCGAGGGTACATATAGGCTGCTGGCTACGTCGCAATGCGTCATCTGTTTTCTCACCAAGTGCGCACGCAATTACAATAAGTGGTAAAGAATCCATCGAGTTGTTCCTAAAGATGAACGATGAATTCCTACATAGATTAGAAGATACGAACACCTTGGAAGACCTCATAAACACCGGATACCGAATAGTTTATAATACATACTGTGATAGTTTTTTATTTAACTCTAACAACGTCACTAAGATGATAGAGGTCGTTGACCTTAATCGTTTTACTTCAGTTTGGAATGAGGAAATGAGTGGCGAACGAGATAT
>JABUQX010025312.1:7500-15000 GCA_015478945.1 Trachelipus rathkii | reverse complement strand
GATATTATAATTAATATAAATTAATAATAATATAAAATCACCCGAGACTAAAATGAGAGGGAAGAGTGACAACTAACCTTTTCGTAATCTTGTAGAGTTTCTTGCGCTGATTAATTAGAAATCGGTCCTTTCTATGGGGTTCGGAAAGCGGTTGCCTCTTCACCTCCTGTGTAGATGTTAGTTCTTGGTGTGATTAGGAAATCCTGTCATCGATGAAACTTCGATCTTGCACGTTGCAGTTTCCATATTGAATTTTATTCCATATTCATCATATATGAAAAAGGAATATATAAGGATTAAAAAATAATCTCAAATTAAAACACCCCTTCAATTTAAATCGTTACAACAATACACACCAATTAGATTAAAGTAGCTGTAATAAAAGCCACTATTAAATTCCAATATTGCTGATATGTTGAGTATAGATTGAAAGGGGGCCGGCTCGAAATTAAATCTTAACTACACAAGCTTCGTGAATTTTGCGGCAGCGAATGCAGTCACGTCCTTTTCTCACGAAATAAATACAAAGAGAAACTTAGAATATATCCAACTTCTTTCGATTAGCCGTCCCCCTCCCTCTCCAATCTCGGGTGAATTCGTAACGATATATTTTCTTAAATCCTCCGGGGGAGAGATGACACCTACTTAACTTAAAGTAGGGCGTCATAAAACAAAAGGAAGATTCAAGAAGACGATTCTTCTTCAGATTCGTCTGATGAAATAACAAACTGTCTTCTAGCAGCTAAAGCAGCTCTTCTGATAGGCCGATCATTTCTTCTGTTCATTTGACTTGAAGGATTTGCATCAGGAGAAGCTGGAGAATCATTAATTCCTGCAGGAGGCGCTGCAGGTGCAGAAGACGCAGATTCTGTACAGGATACATTATGAGTAAGAGACAGTTCAAGTGGGTAGAGAATTTTGATGGGATATAGGTTGACTTGACCTCCAGGAGTTCTGACAAAAACGAAGCGCACTTTCCCGTCATCTCCAGGTAACAGTTGTGTGACTATGCCCATCTGCCAGAAGGGTCTTTCTTTAACAGGACTCTTGATGAGTATAACATCACCCACTTTTACCAGATTGTTCCACTTGATTTGATATAGATCTCTGCTAGTCTCTCGAAGACCTAGCAGATACTCATTATACCAACGAGTTCTGAATTCTTCAAATTTCTCTGAAGATAGCTTGATTGACCTAATAAGATCTTCTCGAGCTTTTGTGGAAGAGCTCCAAAAGGGTTCTTCTGAACTATGGCCTGGTAATACAATACTTGTTCTTGAATGGGGCTTTAAAAAACAATTGGGCGTGAGAGGAATCACATCATTATCACTTGAAGTGTAAGTTAGTGGCCGAGAATTGATAGCGTTAGTGATGTCTGAGAGTACAGTGATAAAGTCAAAATACTCTAAAGAAGACCGACCTATAGTCTTGTACAGACAACTTTTGACTATACGTAATAGTCTTTCCCACAGACTCCCGGTCCATGGACTATAAAGAGGAATGCGCTTGTGAGTGATGTGATTCTTTCGCAGCAACTCCCTACCCTCTTCAGATACAACAAATGTCTCCATAGCGTCTGTTCCTTGACGGAATGTTCTGGCGTTATCACTATAGACAATATCAGGAACACCATGAACATTAATGAAACGCTGAAAAGATTGTACAAATGATTTTGATGACATATCTGGTACTAGATCCAGATATATTGCTCTAATATGTAGACAAGTGTATATGATTAGAAACATTTTTTGAGATTTATTGGAACCTTTGGTCTTAACCCACCAGTGCTTTGTAAAGTCTACTCCTACATGTTTAAATGGACGGAAAAGATCTACCTGAGCTTTAGAAAAATTTGTAAACTTAGGATACTGGAAAGCAAAAGTATTAAATTTTTTACAAACCACACAATCAGAAAGAATTTTTTTAATAGCTCCTCGAGCTGATGTTATCCAATATCCTTTAAGGCGGATTCTTGTCAGTGTGGCTTGAATGCCTAAATGTTTGCATGCAAAATGAGCATCTCTCACTATTAGAGTGGTAAGATGGTGATTTTTACACAACAGCACAGGGTTTAGCACCTCAAATTCATAGAAATTAGATCGTGACAAACGACCCTTGGTTCTTAAAAGACCATTATCATCAAGAAAAAGATTCAATCTGTTTACCAGATCAGGAGGTTTCTCACTCGTAGATGGATCAATTTTAGCCCTTTTCAAAAAAGAAATTTCCTTCGCAAAAGACTCCTGTTGCATAATTTTTATGCAATACAAAAGAGCTTTCTCATCACAATTGATATTATTGCTAATATCTCTTGTTTTAGCCAAAAATCTGAAGAGCAGAGCACAAACACGAAGAAGAGACCCCAAACTTGAAAATTTTGACATATTTAGTACGGGAGGATCTTTGGCTTCCTGAACTATGGAAAATACGGGGGTCACTGGATCGATTCCTGAATTTCTTAATTCAAAACTAGGCCAATATGAAGACTCAGAAGCAAGCCAATCTGGTCCCGAAGACCAAAACTGAAGTTTTCTTTTGAATTCAGAGAGGGTTATTCCTCTTGTAAGTAAATCGGCGGGATTTTCTTCTGATCGCACATACAAAAATTTTGGATGAAGTGAAAATTCATTTTTTAATGAAGAAACCATGAGTGATATGTCCTGAATGCGGTTCCTCACAAAGATTTGCTTGTTCTTTTGTCCTTTGTTCAGAATCCATTGCAATGTTATTTGCGAATCAGAAAAAATATTGACGGTCTGAAACTGAACATCAGGAAAACTTTTCAAAACTGAAGGCAAACATTTTAATGCAAGAAAAACCGACATCAGTTCTAAACAAGGCAATGTTCTTCCCTTCAGAGGAGCAACTTTACCTTTAGCCCATAAAATCTGAGGATCTTTCAAGCTTGAAGAAATATATACCACAAACCCATAGCACTGTGTGCTAGCGTCACAAAAAATATTCAAAGACAAGTTTTCATCTGATGACTCAAAACATGATCTTGGAAACGTTATTTCATTAAGGCCAGACAGATCCTTTCGAAGTTTTTCCCAGGAATTTTTATTTCTGGGTCCACTTCATCATCCCATTTCATTTCTTTTTCCCATGTCTTCTTCATGAGAAGACGTCCACGAATAGAAACAGGAATAAATAATGCAAGAGGGTCAAACAATTTTGACACCTCAGAAAGTAGTTGCCTTTTGGAAGTAATGGACTGAAGTGATACTTCACTCAACTTGAGAATGTCCTGTTGAGGATCATACAGATAACCTAATACTCTTTCCTCGGCGCACTGATGAGCAGAAAGTTTTCCTTCACTTTCAAATAAAGCCCTGAGCTCGGGGTTATTAGTGTTCCACGAAGAAAGGTCAAAGCCACCCTCTTTCATACGAGAGATGGCCTGGAAAGAAATGCTTTTAAGTACGTCCTCAGAAGAATGTGTAAAGCAGAAATTGTCAACATATAGATTATTCTTCAGGAGAAATGAACAAAGATCAGAATTATACTGATCAGCATGATGACGAATGACTGCATTCAAAACGAAAGGACTTACTGCTAATCCAAATATGATGGTAGTATAGCGATAAGCCACAATCCTACCATTTTCTTCCCATAGAAAACAAAATCTATTTTTGTCCTCCTCCAGTTTGAGACGTATCTGCAGGAAAGCTTTGGAAATATCTGCCAATACAACATATTTGTTGGTCCTAAAAGAAATAAGAAGGCGGAAGAGAGAGTTCAAAAGATCGACTCCATGATATGAGGCTTGATTCAAAGACGGAGACCCACCCACTCTTAAACTACAGTTGAAGACTGGGCGCAGTTTTGTTGTAACTTGCTCAGCAGTCTTTATTACAGGGCGGTGGGGTATGAACTTGAAGTTATTATAGTTTTGAGGTGATACTTGAATGGGTTCAATTATCCCCTCCCTCTGGTACTGTTTGAAAACATCCCCATATGCAGATGAGAGACCCTGTCTTTCCAGACGTTTTTTAACTCCACGCAATGTAGCTAAAGCTACATGATAATTAGAAGGCACTTCATTGAGAATATTTTCATACCAGGGCAACTCTACATGATATTTTCCATCTCTAAACTCGATTGTCTGATAGAATTTTTGAATGAACACTTCGTCGATAGAGCCCTGATCTGCTGTTTCATTTATACCTAATGATTCGAGGCTGTAGATGTTTTCTAGGCCCAAATCGACATCTACATGATTATGTGTATGCAGAAGAGGGTCAAAATAAGATGCAGAAGGATCGATGATGGTGTTCACTAAGCTTTCGGGAACTTTTGCTGTTGTCAGTTTAGAAATGGACGAAGTAAGTGTTCTACTATCCTCCTGTCACGATCTCCCTTGAGGAGAGGTTTCAAAATCAGATTGCTCTTCTCCAAAAATGACCAATCTCTGAGAGGGTGTCAAAAACGATTTGGCTGGGCCAAATGGAACAAACCCATGGCAGGTTTCAATGGCTCTACCTTTCAAGCACTCTATGATTTTGAAGTGCTTCATTGAAGAGATGACATCAATTCCAATTAAACCATCCACATTTGAAACGCTACTTCCGTGTTTACCTACATAAAAACGGTCTGCAACATGATATCCGCTATATGAAACATTATTGATAGCACCCATGAGTCCCTTCACTGTGAAGCTAACATCAAGACTAGGATCTATTAAAACAGATTTTTTTATGAAATTTGAACAACAGATGTTCATATCTAGGTCGACTGTACGAAATGACCTAACCTGCTCTCCCAAAAATGTCTTAATGGAACTGGTGTGCACAGGCAGAGAATCCACTTCCACTTCCAATTTATCTAAAATACAGCTATTGAAAAAACTTAGCTGCGAACCAAAATCCAATAACACTCTTGCAGTTACAATTTTATTCCCTCTTTTTATTTTAAGGGATATTGTCGGAAGAATTTGGCCAGATGAAGTGTTACCTGTATTTATACAGATATTGCTTGAACCAACATCTTCATCATCAAGAACTTGAGGCGCTGAAGAAGTAGATGGCTGACTTGTGGAGACATCTGCACGATCTCTTTTTGCTTTATTCTTTGCATTTGAAGAACAAAGAGCAGTTATGTGAGCACCACTCTTGCATGTGCCACAAGGACGACTAAGGCCAAATCTTTTTGCAGGGCATTTGGAAGTTACATGTTTCTTGCTGGAACAGTTTGCACACATTCCCAGTTCTATGCAGCGCTCCCTTCGCAAACTACCTGTTGGATAAACTTCACAGCCACTCATCGGGTGTTTTCCATTACAAAGTTTGCATTCCATAAATGATGAAGCAGAAGAAGGAACACCACCTCCTGAAGAAGTGGAAGAAGAAGAATCTTTTGGAATAGTAACTTTAGACTCTTTAGACTTTTTTACACTTGTAGTGTTGAAGGCAGAAGTTCTTCTCTCTTTATATGAAGACTTCTGTTGTGAAAGGGCACTTTTATTCTTCTCTTTGGCACCACCAGCAGTTCTATTTCCTGTCCTTTCTAGGGACTTCAAAATGTTCATATAGTTACTCAAAATCAAATTGATGGAAGGATATTCAATCTGGGTTTTTAGTTTGAGTTCACGCAGGAATATAGGAGGAAGCTTGTCAGTCACTAAGTGACTAACAAGACGGTTACCTGCTGTTCCCTCCTCCAGGAAGTCCAAATCGAACTCCTTCAGTTCATGTAAGTTTGCACGAACTTCTGACACAAAGAACCGAGTAGCCTCTAAATTCTTATTATCCAAAACTGGTGCTGAATCAATCTTGTGAAGAATTGTGTCCACTAGAAAAGGCACATCCAGATACACCTCCTTCAGGATTTTGATAGCCACAGAATAGTTCTCATCAACATTAGTTAAGTGTTGAACATCCTTCAAAGCAAAATTTTGAAGATGACTTTTCAAATACTGTAGTTTGGCTGCGTCAGAAAGGTCCTTCCTACAGCCGTATACATTTTCAAAGGACAGGAGAAAAGATCTGAACGAATGTTTATCCTCTCCACCAGAAAAGTTTTGACACTTAAGAGCTGGAATTTTAAGTTCTTGTTGTGGCTTAAAATTCTTCAATATAGAATGTAATTCTTTTCGTGAGACCGAATCACCCTCCTGCGAAGAAGCGGACTTGTGGGACGAAACGTTGGCAGTCGGTCTGATTTCGTGAATTATCCTCTGCAATTGTAGATGATAATGAGAGGACTTAATGACTTCTTCATTTAAGAATGTTGCATCGTGTTTCATGAGACCAGACTCACAGATCTTTGCTTCAATGTCATTGTCATACTGTCTCACCTCCTCCAGACGAAGATTTACCTCATCCAAAATAGCTTCTAGCAGGGATGGACTGGAATCCTTAGAAGATTCATCTGAGAAGGGTTTAAGCAAAAGCGTTATTTTGCGCTTTATGATGCCTCTTGAACGTCGCAATGGTTTTACTTTTTCTTCCACAGCCTCTACGAGGCTTTTCTTTTCCTCTTGAGTGATGGATTCCTCTGTAATCCCTATGTCGCTGATGATGGTGTCTTCAAGTGAAGCCAGGATTGCGGAAGCAGAAATAGCGCCTGCTTCAGTCATTTTTTACGACGAATAAGAGGAAAGAAGGAAAAGTATGAATTTATAGAAAAGAAGAAGTAAATAGATAGGAATAGCGCAAAGAGTTGTTACAAACGCAAACCTATTTTATTTTTAAAAAAGCGTGTTTCGTATGTAGCACACACACACTCTGCGAACGTCTTTTCCAAGTTTCCAACTATATATTTGTGCATATATTTAGTCGTTATTTTTTTACGAATAAGAGGAAAAAAGGAAAAGTATGAATTTATAGAAAAGAGGAAGTAAATAGATAGGAATAGCGCAAAGAGTTGTTACAACGCAAACCTTTAGTAAGAATTTTTATTTACTTCTCACTTCTCCACTTTTCCAAAAATTTATTACGAAATTGCAATTCTTGCAAATTGCAATTGCAAATCTTGCTGCTTAAGATTTTTAAATTTGGCTCGAAATAGTTTGAGTTGGTAAAATTAACACCCACGCCAACAATTATTTTAGGAACAAGGCTTCTGCGAATTTTACGAAGTAGACTCAAAAGAGAGTTTGGAAATTAGCAAGTTGAACTGTTACTAAAATTTGACTCGAAAACCTATACAAAGAAACGAAATAGCAAATTTCAAAATAAGAACTATGAAATAATATAATCTATCTCTAATAAAGAAACTATAGAACAAACTTCTAAGATGTTAAGAAAAGAAGCTATTTCTAAGATATAGATTATATAAAACAAACTATTAAGATGGAACGATTTCTAAGATAGACTTAGAAAGGAAACGATTTCTAAGATATTAAAATCTGTGTTCGATTCAATATATTTTTTTTAATTTAACGTCACAATTGGAAAATAATTGGCAAAGAGCAAATAAATAGGAGAACACTAAATAAAATAGAGTTTATTTACATATGATAATTAATTATGGATTATTTAGAATATAGAAAACAAATGT
>JABUQX010025312.1:0-5000 GCA_015478945.1 Trachelipus rathkii | reverse complement strand
TTGTGCTCAATTCTTATAAAGAAGATTTTGAGCCATTAAAATCCTTGTTAACTCTTTACTGTTATTCCTCCAAAGTGAATGAGAACTGATCCCAGGAAGAATTACCACACCACCACCACCACATTATTTGTTTTTGAGTTTGTTTTGTTGTTTTGAGCTTGAGTTTTGTTGAAAGAAAGAAAGAAAGAAAGAAAGAAAGAGAGTGAAAGAGCTTTGCGTTTTGTTGTTGGTTGTAGTTTGAGCAAGATTTCTGTTTCTGCTCTTGTTGACAAAAAATTCATCAACGTCTCCAGGAAGTACCAATTTCCATGGGAAAACATCATTTGAGCCCAAAAACTTGCTTTAAAGTGAGAACGATTTCATTCATTGGGAAAAAAAGAGTAGCAAGAAGTTTTCAAAACGAGCAATCTTGCATTTCCTTTTGTTTGTTGAAAGATGTGTGTTAGAAGACAGTGTTTAATTTTTTTTTACCTACAAAGTACACACCCCTACGCAAATAAATATATATATATATATATATATATATATATATATATATATATCACTATATATATATATATATATATATATATATATATATATATATATATATATATATATATATATATATATATATATATATATTTTCACCACCAAATAATTTATAATAATAATAATAATAATAATAATAATAATAAATAATAATAATAATAATAATAATAATAATAATAATAATAATAATAATAATAATAATCTATGTAATAATAATAATAATAATAATAATAATAATAATAATAATAATAATAATAATAATAATAATAATAATAATAATAATAATAATAATAATAATAGGACAAAAAGTAACCAAATTATCAGTAGTACGAAACAATATGGCCGCAAGAATGCCTGTCAGTCATTTATTTCCACATATTTAAACAAAGGAAATAATATTAAATTTAAAAATCAACAAAATTTGAAAATTTTAAAATCTCATTTTTGGTCTCAAATATTTTATTTGAACATGGGGTAAAAATGTCATTTCGAGGGGAAATTTTATTTGTTCAAGGGGGATTAATCTTCTTTGGTCATGTTATCTCAATGGATTATTTATTGAAATTTGGAAAGATTGATTATAACAAGGGTTGTTTAATAATAGAGCAGACATGTCCTGCGTGTGTTTACGGTTGACAAATACGAGAATAAAACTGTTACAACTAATCTTTTTTTTCTCTTTTATTTCATGATTTTTATATTCACAGTCTGTCTGTCTGTCTCACTCTCCGCGAACTTACGCACAGACGCACACACGCACACACGCACATATATATATATATATATATATATATATATATATATATATATATATATATATATATATATATATATATATATATATATATATATATATATATATATATATATATATCTAGATTATATATATATATATATATATATATTTGTATGGTTTTATTGAAGTAAGGAGGAACGGCCTCCTCTAAAAAAAAAATAAAAGAAACTAATGTAATAAAATTATTCAAATTACTATTTATTACTATTAAAATAATGTTTAAAATGTTATTCAAGAACGCTAATTTTACATTAAGATCATTTATTCTCTTGCGAAACATTATTTTTTATAAGGATCATTGACTGGAGGAATTTTGATTTGTGCCTCCAAGAAAGCATAATTATAATGCTTTCAAAACACTGGTTGTCATGGCAACGTAAAAGAAACCTTATTCTTATTTTGTCTATTTTGAGAATTTTTCCACAAAGCCTCCTCTCGAAATTTTTTAAAAAAATTAAATAAAAAAAACTTATTTAATATATATATATATATATATATATATATATATATATATATATATATATATATATATATATATATATATATATATATATATATATATATATATATATATATATATATATATATATATATATATATAGATAGAGAGAGAGAGAGAGAGAGAGAGAGAGAGAGAGAGAGAGAGAGAGAGAGAGAGAGAGAGAGAGAGAGAGAGAGAGATATACTAAAATTTACTATATTGAGACCGGATTGCCAAGGTGTAAGAAGCGAAGGAAAAAGTCCCAGTTCGAGCACGTAAAGATTTTAAGTGTGATTAGAGGCTGTATTTTGGATCACCCTGTCAATCAGTCTAGGTTTAACTCTAAACTGCAAGGAGATAGCCATCCTCCCTCATGATGCAACTGTGTTGTCAATAACATTAAGAATGCATACGTAGTTTTGTGATATGCTGAATTATGAAAACTACGATGAATATAACTGGTTTGCAAGGTTTTTGGATCACGCACAATGCAGGATTAAAAGGAGAGTAGTATTTGACTCTTGAAACCAAGGTGTAATTGCCGGATGGACAGGTATGGTAGAACTATAAGATGGTTAAAGAGAAACTTCCTCCGGTTTTAAATTATTATAGGGTTGGTAACTCGTGGGTACGAGTTATCCTGGTCTGTTATTATTTTGCAACATTTTAATCAAGCAGGTTACGTGACAAGTTGGAGCAATTAACACGTGTATATTTTCAAGGTTTATGTGTTTATATTTTCAAGATTTATGTTTGAAAAATGTCGTACTCATTGAGCGTGAGTACGTGATAACCTGGTTTATTTTTGTTCTCAAGATTTGAAATATGTATTTGTTTTGTCCCGGTTTTCATGTGATTTAGCTTTATGAAATTTAATTATTGATATGGAGATTGACAAGCTGTATGTTAAAATTATATTATAAAGTCTTTTTACTAATGGTGTTTACAGTCAAGAAAGGAAATTGTCATGTATGAATTATAAATTACGAAAATCTTTATTTATTATTATACCTCCGCGTTGAACAGCAGACAATAAGAGGAAAGAACTTTCACGGTTAATATATATATATATATATATATATATTATAAAGATATATATAATATATATATATATATATATATATATATATATATATATATATATATATATATATATATATATATATATATATATATATATATAATATATATATATATATATATATATATATATATATATATATATATATATATATATATATATATATATATGAGTGAGTATGCATATAAATATATATATATAGAGAGAGAGATTATATAAATTTATATTAATTTATATATATTATATTATTGTTATTAATAAATTTATTGTTATTTTAAAGTATTATAAATTTTAAAAATTTATTTTTAATAGGGATTGGGCCTAGAGACTAGGCAACTTAAACAGTAATCTACTCAGGAGATAATTCCCAGGTTGGCTTACGAAAAAGATGATAATTAGTGCGTCGGATGATGAGTTCAAACGGAATTGGAAACAGCAGTTAATAAATCAGTGTTCTCTTGCCTGCCTAGAACCAAGTTGGAATTAGGTTTAACCTCGCCTAAAGTTGGAATAATGAAGTATCACACTTATTCGGGATTTATAATGGTGTTAAGTATGGCATTTTAGAAATGGTTAGTAAGTAACCGTCCATATTCTTTATTACAAGTTGTTCCGGTATTTACTCGATTTTGTCCTCAAATTTATGACTTTCTTATTGTGAATTATTGAATATTTACTTATCAGTGTCCGAAGATTAACAGGTTATGTGCTTTATTTTGACGTTTAATTTCCTCGTTGCTAAACTATTTATCCTTAGGTCTCACGAACATTGCCAGTGAATTAAGTGGAAGTGAGAATTACCAAGTGATAAGGATTTGTGCATTTTATAAGGAATAATAATTGTAACACTTTTAATCTTATTAATAATTGTTAGGCTAAATTAGATTAGGGTACGATATTTTAATATCGATATATTAGGGTATAATTATAAAGGTTTAAATATAAAGTAAATGTGTTGTTAAGAAATAATATTTGTGAAATATATATTAAGAAAATCTTTTGCCTTGTTTTTCCTCGTTTTTGTTGTTTTAATTGATGAGTTGGTTAAACTTGCATTGATCGATTATTTGAGTCTTATTTACAGAATCGAACAGGATTTATAAAGGAAACAGTCAGATTATTACAATATATATATATATATATATATATATATATATATATATATATATATATATATATATATATTATATATATATTTATATATATATATATAGCATATATATATATATATATAGTATATATATACTAGGGAGTCTTCTTTATGACAGGATATACTCTAAAAAAATAATAATGAGGAATAGTGAAAGCGAAAATTGTCGCTCTCGTTTGGAAAAAGTTACAGCCTCTCAAAGTTGTTAAAAATCCCATAGACTTCTCAATATTGATAGATCCAGGTTAGGTCTCATTTCAGACCCTCTAAGTCAGGTTATGATAAGTTTGTTAGGTATACACAGAGAAATCAATGTAGAATTAACAAATCTTATCATAACCTGAACTAGGATGGCCTCTAAAACGAGCACGAGGCCCACTAATTTTATTATAAGAAAGTCTATTACCCATTTTACTTTGGGAGGCTGTACTTTTTTTTCCTAAAGAGACCGCCGATTTTCGTTTTCACTATTCTTCATTATTTTTTTAGAGTATATCCTGTGATTTTCATAAAACTCGGGTGTGACAATTACCATATGTTTTTTTTTTTTTTACAACTCTTTGAGAGGCTGTAACTTTTTTTCCTAAGGAGAGCGACAATTTTCGTTTTCACTATTCTTCATTATTTTTAGAGTGAGATCCTGCATTTTCAAATAGGGGGTGACAACCCTCTGGGTAACAATTACTATATATATATATATATATATATATATATATATATATATATATATATATATAGCATATATATATATATATATATATATATATCGTATTTCGGTCCTAGAGACACTCATTATATATATATATATATATATATATATATATATATATATATATATATATATATATTAAGGAGCATATATGAAATGGCGTACGAAAACGATGCGCTTCATAGATGAAACGCGAAACGGTTAAACGACCCGTATCCGAACTGGAACGAAGTATTACCGATGCAAAACGGG
>JABUQX010025311.1:0-15147 GCA_015478945.1 Trachelipus rathkii | reverse complement strand
AAATAATAATATCAATAATAATATATAAAATAAAATAGCATAATAATGAAAATGAAATAATAATAATAATAAATTAAACATAATTAAAAATAATAATAAAGAATAATAAAAATAAAAAATAAATATATGTAAATATATATCACTAATATACATATATATATATATATATATTATGGCTATTATATATAGCCTATTTATATATATATATATATATATATATAAATATATATACTAATTATATATAATATATATTCTATAAACCGAGTTATATAAGGACGGAATAAATAAAAAACAGTAACGAAGATAAGGGAAAAAAATAGAAGACCAAGAAGGAAACGAGAAAGCCGCTTGAAGGAAATTGCGAACAGATACGGAAACTTTTTAAAGAATCGATGAAAACAATATTGAGAAGGTTGATGTTAAAAAATTCGATATGTCTTGAGAAATGTATTTCATAACGGAGAATTATATCTTTCTGTCCGAAGTATTACATAAAGTAATTACCTAAAGAGAAAAAAAAAATTCTATACGCATTGGATTTTTTGTATAAAAATTTAAAAATGCTAAAATTATTACTTATTATAGAAGTTCGAGTTGGAGGAGCTACATTTCTTTTCGGCTACATTTCTTTTGGCAATTTTAATGAAATATCAAAATAAAATTACAGAAAGAAGAAATTTCAAAATATTGAGTTATAGCTAAAGTGAAGATGCGTTTTTCGAAGTTGTAGAATTATATGAAAAAATATTCAAAATTCTGTTCTACTGGTGGCAAGGGGTTAAAAACCCTCTTCCACCATATTTTCTTTTTCGTGAATGGTGGTTAGAGTTTTAATTAAAAACTTAACCACCAACACCAATATATATATATATATATATATATATAGAGAAAGGAGAAGAAAAAGAAGATAGTGGAAAAAGTAAAGATGAATCATTGTTAAGAACTGTTATCTTAATAAGATAATGAATGAGACATGGTCAGTTATTTTATTTTCGGTATCTTAACTGTTACACAGAAGAAAAAAAGAAGGTGAAAAAGAAGAAAAAGAAGAAAAAGAAGGGGAAAAAGAAGAATAAGACAAATAAGAAGAATAAGAATACACCCTGTCCTCAATCGTATAATAGTTATAAAGCTGATAAAAGTAGTAGTAGTAGTAGTTGTAGTAGTAGTAGTGATGGTAGTAGAATCACAGTAAAGCTTGGCATGATGAGCGGTGTAGGGGCAAAGAAGGAGATAGTGGGAAAAAAGAAGATACAGGAAAAAATAAAGATGAAGCCACCCGATTTTATGAAATATGTCATCAATACGTTTATTATTATTATTAAAATTTAACAGAAAAAATAATAAACAAAACAACAAACTCTATAGAAAATAAAAACGGGAGAATACGAACAATATCTCTGAAAGCATTAACTATAATTTTAAAATTTCAAAAACTTATATGAGCTACTTACATGAGCTTACTTCACGTCTACTTCACGGGAACTTCATGAAAGTAAGCTGTGAGATATATAATACTTATACTATATATATATATATATATTATATAATATATATATATAACCACCAAGGTTATTCCGCCCGCAGACAAACAGATAACATGGCGGACGACCCGAATATATATATTATATATTAATATATATAATATATATAATATATATATAATATATAGACATTTTTATTTAATTCATATATAACATATATATATCTATATATATTATATATATATATATATATATATATATATATATATATATATATATATATATAATATATATATATATATATATATATATATATATATATATATATATATATATATATAAACCTAACAACAGCAACAACCGCCAACAACAACAAAAACTATATTTATCAAATTTGACACCGTTATGGACTGCGGATAAACGTTGACAACGTTTCATCCTTATAATTTTTCAGGTTGATATATTAATAAAGTCACTTATTTTTATGTTTAGTGACCCTAAGTACTTAAAGCCGTTGGGGTAATAATCCCCCTGCATGGCTCCATCACACCCTCTCTCACCGAGCCATACTTTACTTCTTTATAGCTTTAAGTATCGTTTGAGCACCCATTTTCATGAAAATAACAGTAACTGTAATAAAATTCTCACTACCTAGCAGCCGAATACATGAACTAGAAGAAAAAGATGCTAGCGGATTACATCAAACTAGAATTGGTTCAGAGGCCATATAACATTTGTAGTAGTAGTAGTAGTAGTAGTAGTAGTAGTAGTAGTAGTAGTAGTAGTAGTAGTAGTAGTAGCTGTAATAGTAGTACAAACTTATTACTATTAAATATATCACACCTACTCTATTCAATCGTATGCCTTTTATATTTTCACTAAGCTTTAAAACACGGACTTAAATAAAAGTTTTCAGCTATACTACGTCGAACCAACAAAAGCTAAGTTAAAACTAAGGATATTTCGTTTCGGTGAATAACATCGTCTACCGTGATTGGTTCATTTCTTCCAATCACAGTGAAGGATTGTTTGATAAGAGTTATAAGTACAAAGTCCCCAAAACACGGAAAAATCACAGGGATATAATAAAAAAGTTTCATGTATATATAACTTTTACTGAAATGTTTATTTTCATTATATATATATATTATATATAATATATATAATATATTTTATATAGTATATATATATTATAGATATATATATTGTGTATATATAAGTATATTATATATATAATATATATATATATATATATATATATATTATATATATATATATATATATATATATATATATATATATATATATAATCAATATATATATATATATATATATTTAGTGATGGGACAAGTTATTTACATATAAGTATTACATTGCTAACAACTTGAACAATATATTATATATATATATACTATATATATATATATATATATATATATATATATATATATATATATATATACTATATATATAATAGTATATATATATTATATATATAATATATATATATCTAATGTGAATAAAGTTACTACCTGCTAAGAACTTTCGATATATATAGTAATATATATATATATAATTATATATATATATATATATTATATATATATATTATATATAATATATATATACTATATATATATATATATATAATTATATATATACGGAGATATACAAATTATTTACAATGCCAAAGACTTTGAAAATAAACCAAGTTTATATATATATTATATATATATAGTATATATATATATATATATAAATATATTATACTATTATATATATATACTTATTATATATATATATATATATAATATACTATATATATATATATCATAGTATATACTATATTATATATATATATATATATATATATATTATATATTATAATATATCTATATATATTAATACATTGGGCAGCAGACATGGGGTGAAGTTGAAACTGAGCAGTTTCTATATATTTCTCAAGCGTTTCCAAGCCTATAGTAGTTATATACGAATAAATACTAGCTGATACATTAAACCATTTTGAAACATATTCGGAATCTTTAACATCCACCCGTTCGTTCCAAAGAATAGTAAACTTCGTCAAGTTGTTCGTTGTTAACACGTGTCGATGTTTTTCAGTGTACGGTAATCCACATATTTCAGTATAAATAATATACATTACTTTATGGCCTTCATGTATTAATTCTTCGAGTTCGGTGACATCGTCGAGATGAGCCATTAATTCTTCATTCATTTTAACTAGGGCTTTAATACTTTCAAGCGAACTGACAGAGAAACCTATACACGTCCACAAAAATGCGCCATTCATGGTTGGTTTCCAGTAGTTACGAACGTTGATCCTTTCAATATTGTCGCCTAATGAGAAAGTAACCGCGATTCTATTAAGACCACTCCCACCATCACCACTCGTGGTTATTATGGACGGATTATCCATATTAGTACATGAACACTTTGCCTTTATCCATGTTTCTATACACTCAATGATCCTACTGAACTGTTCTACAGATACGAATAATGGACGATCTGCTGTATCGTAAGCCGGAACACAGACGATGTATCGTTCGCCATCAGATTTTCGTCTTAATATTATTGTAACGTCGCACTCGGAATGACGTATGGTTTTCGTAAAGGTGTTCTCAACGAGTTTAGAGGATGAGATTGACGACATGGTTAAGGCACAGTGAGAATCGGCTTACTGAAGAAACATATATAATCACCAACGCTTTGGTGGAATTTATCTCTTAAGATTACGATTAACATAGCAAACATCCCAAAATCGATAATGGAAGCTATCTTACACTCAGAACCCTGTGGTCAGTAAGTTTTAATAATAATAATGGATATTAGTAGAGTATATGTGTAATTATATATATATATATATATATATATATATATATATATATATATAATAATAATAATTACAGCATATATATATATATATATATATATATATTCCTTACACATATGTCACCTCTATGAGGACTTAAGATTTAAACGCTCCAAATCTTCGCGAATATACCAATCGTTTATATTGTTGTCCCCCAAATATTTTTTCAGTTCCTCAACACCATCCCCTAACACGTATGTAAAAAGTTCTCTAAGCGATACCATAGTCTGTTTAGAGGCTGGATCATCGATGTAAATAGATCCGCGCCAATGTTCTCTAAACGATCTAATAAATTTTTGCACATCCATAGAAGCCAAGAACTGTTTAATAATAGTTTCATGATCGTCTGTTAACATTTTTTTAAATGTGTAATATTCCAGATACAGCGTATAATACGCTACAGTGACATAATTAGTCAGTATTTCCGTTTTCTTCAAATGCCTTAATATTTTCTTACGCGCCTCTGACAGATATTTTATCTGAGGTAGACCATTAATATAGAATCCATGAGATGTAGGTTCATATACACCCGTTTCACTACACATCCGCCATATTCTAATTTCCATGCTGTAAGTATTTAGATATTTGGAAAAGCTAAAGTGAGCTGCTTACCATCGCTTCTACTAATGACTGTTTTAGGCTGGTTTAAAACCTTCATTGACCAATCTTCAGCGTGTTTACATATACTGAGTAATTCTTCTACACTCATAAAGACACGCTTGCCTGTAGAATATGTCGAGTGATGAAATCCTGTGAAATATTCAAAGCCATTAAAATTTCTTTTATATATGAACGAAACACTACTCCTTGGGATCTTGATTACCCACTGAATAATATCTTGTATGGCGGTATATCTGTTAAGACGGATCATGATGTAGGTAGAGAGAGCACGACCTTATAACACATCCAAAGACTAAATACTCGTGATCTTTTAAATAAGTTTAAAGATATAAGATAATACGATAAATCTTATGGCTGTGATTGGAAGAAATGAACCAATCACGGTAGACGATGTTATTCACCGAAACGAAATAACCTTAGTTTTAACTTAGCTTTTGTTGGTTCGACGTAGTATAGCTGAAAACTTTTATTTAAGTCCGTGTTTTAAAGCTTAGTGAAAATATAAAAGGCATACGATTGAATAGAGTAGGTGTGATATATTTAATAGTAATAAGTTTGTACTACTATTACAGCTACTACTACTACTAAAAACTTTTTATTAACCCCCCCCCCCTGTTACGGTACTAACAACTACTACTACTACTACTTACTACTACTACTTGTTATACGGCCTCTGAACCAATTCTAGTTTGATGTAATCCGCTAGCATCTTTTTCTTCTAGTTCATGTATTCGGCTGCTAGGTAGTGAGAATTTTATTACTGTTACTGTTATTTTCATGAAAATGGGTGCTCAAACGATACTTAAAGCTATAAAGAAGTAAAGTATGGCTCGGTGAGAGAGGGTGTGATGGAGCCATGCAGGGGGATTATTACCCCAACGGCTTTAAGTACTTAGGGTCACTAAACATAAAAATAAGTGAATTTATTAATATATCAACCTGAAAAATTATAAGGATGAAACGTGTTGTCAACGTTTATCCGCAGTCCATAACGGTGTCAAATTTGATAAATATAGTTTTTGTTTTGTTGTTTGGCGGTTGTTGCTTTGTTAGGTTTATAATATAATATATATTATATTATTATATATATAAGTATAGTAATATAATATATATATATATATAATATATATAATATATATTATATATATATTATATATATATATATATATATAATATATATATATATATATTATATATATATATATATAATTTAAAATAAAAATGTCTATATATATATATATATATATATATATATAATTATATATAATATATATATAATATATATATATATATATATATATATATATATAATAGCTATATATGATTATATATATATATAAGTACTATATATGTATAGATATATATATATATCTCACAGCTACTTTCATGACAAGTTCCCTGAAAGTAGACGTGAAAGTAGCTCATGTAAGTAGCTCATATAAGTTTTTGAAATTTTAAAATTATAGTTAATGCTTTCAGAGATATTGTTCGTATTCTCCCGTTTTTATTTTCTATAGAGTTTGTTGTTTTGTTTATTATTTTTTCTGTTAAATTTTAATAATAATAATAAACGTATTAATGGCATATTTCATAAAATCGGGTGGCTTCATCTTTATTTTTTCCTGTATCTTCTTTTTTCCCACTATCTCCTTTTTCCCTATCTTCTTCTTTTTCCACTATCTCCATTTTCACTATCTTCTTTTTTCTCCTTTTTCGACTATCTCCTTTTTTCCCGTTTCCATTATATATTATATATATATATATATAATATATATATATATATATATATATACTTTTTTCTTTTTCCTATATATATATATATATATATATATATATATATATATCCCTTATAATTTCAAACTAATCTACTATAGCGAGATGCGCATGCGTCTGGATTTGGAGATAAGGTCACTCAAAACTTGGATTCTTTTTTTCTTAGTATATATATATATATATATATTATTATATATATTCTATACTATATATATATATATCATATATATTGCTAAGTATATATATATATATATATATATATACTAATTATATATATAATATATATATATATTTATATTATATATATATCATATATATATATATATATATATATCATATATATATTATTATTATAAATATATTTATATATATATATATAGTTATATATATATATATATTATTATTATTATTATTATTATATTATTATTATTAGCAGAGACCCACTCAAAATAAGACTACGATATATCTTTCAACATTATATTATTATTTATTTACTTTATTATTTTTATTATTATTATTATTATTATTATATTATTATTATTATTTATTATATTATCATTATTATTATTATTATTATTATTATATTATTATTATTCATTATTTATTATTATTATTACCCCTGCATATATCTTCAAATTATTATTATTTATCACTGCTCTTATTAGTCGAAATTTTCCATCAATGATAACAACTGCCCGGAATCTAAGTTCTATAACTCATCGTCACTGATTGGCTTGCACATGTGGAGTACGACAGTGAAGTCTTAAACTCAGCGGTTTTAGAGGGATCGATATCCTCTCTTGGCGAGAGGCACTGAATCGTTTTCGAGATATGATTAATTTTTGTATGAAGGCGCGCGAGCGAGCACACAGCGTGTGTGACGTCACGGAGTATTCGAGCTAGGTGCGCGGGCGGATGAGGCAACCAACCAACCGACGGGCGCGGTCCCTCGCAAGGGGACACCGGGAATGCGCGGGAACCCCAGAAAGGTACTTACACTTTCCAAAGTGTACTAATTGCACTTCCAAGCTGTTACATTTAACAGCGGATGACGTTCACCGTGAAAGTTAAGTAAGCTCATGTTAACAGTTAAGTAGCTCATGAAAGTAAGTAGCTCATGAAAGTAAGTAGCTCATGTAAGTAAGTAGCTGATGTAAGTAAGTAAGCAATGTGCGCAGCTACGCCGCGCACATGGGTTAGTAGCTTGTGTGTGTGTGTGTTGTGTGTGTGTGTGTGTATGTGCTCAAGAACCTACATGGAAATATAGCTTCCCGGGGGCAGCGACCCCACAGGGTAAAACGACGTACATGAAATGTACACCAAAAGATAGCCCACCCTTGGGGGAATCCGAAAAAACGCTCACGAAAGACGCTGACCGGTGCACCGGCACCGGTTATGCCGATTAATTGGGATTTGTCATGCTTACTACTTATATTATTATTATTATTATTATTATTATTATTATTATTATTATTATTATTATTATTATTATTATTATTATTATTATTATTATTATTATTATTTTTATTATTATTATTATTTTTATTATTATTATTTTATAATTTTTGTTATTAATTTTATTTTGGGTCTCAAAGGACACAACACTGTGTTGCAATTAGTAGACCCATTTCAGATACTAGGGAAATTATTTTATGTTATTATAATTAATTGTTATAATGAATTTGTAAAATATTTGACTATGTAAATAATGTAATTTTTCTTCACTGAATAAATCTTTTGAAATTGAAATTGAAATTGAAATTGAAATTATTATTATTATTATTATTATTATTATTATTATTATTATTATTATTATTATTATTATTATTATTATTATTATTATTATTATTATTATTATTATTATTATTATTATTATATTATTATTTATTCATCATCAATCATCATCATCATCATCATCATTCATTCATCATATTCATCCCATCATCAGGCATCATCGATCATCATCAATCATCGATCATCATCATCATCATCATCATCATCATCATCATCATCATCATCATCATCATCATCATCATCATCATCATCATCATCATCATCATCATCATCATCATCATCATCATTCATTCATTATCATTATCATTATCATATCTACTTATCCATATATCATCATCATTCAATCATATCAATCATCAGGCACATCAACATCACCGTCATCATCATCAAGACATCATCCTCATATCAACATAAACATAAATCATTAACGATTGTGTTATGATTTTATTGCTGTTATTATTATTTTTATTATGTATTATTATTATTATTTTCATTCTTATTATTATTATTATTGATTCCTTATATTATTTTTATTGTTTATTATTATTATAGCCATTATATTATTATTTATTATTATTATCTATCAGCTTATTAGGGTTAGGTTTATTTCATATATATAATCTAATTTAATTTTATGCATTTCTCTACATAATCATAAATTTGAACTTGAAACCGTATAATACTTCAAGAGCTCAAAGGACAAAAACGTTCCCTCGAAAATCATTTCCCGTCGTCGTATTTTTTTATATTAAATTGTTATTTTTTTTAATAAGTACTAGGTAATAAATAACATGGGTTAGAATAGTATTTTTGATTTGATTCGATTATTATTATTATTATTATTATTATTATTATTATTATTATTATTATTATTATTATTATTATTATTATTATTATTATTATTATTATTATTATTTCGCGCTATTATTAGTCGAAATTTCCATCAATGAAACAACTGCCCGATCTAAAGTTCTATATCATCTCACTGAGGCTTAGCACAGTGGAGTACGACGTGAAGTCTTAACTCAGCGGTAGAGGGATCGTATCTCGGTGGCGAGAGGCACTGAATCGTATTCGAGATATGATAATTTTTGTATGAAGGCGCGCGAGCGAGCACACAGCGTGTGTGACGTCACACAGTGTGCGACGTCACACACAGTGTGTGACGTCGCACAGCATGCGAGCGAGCTATGAGGCAACCAAGCCAACCGACGGCGCAGCAGGTCCCTCGGCAATGGGGACACCGGGAATGCGCGGGAACCCCAGAAAGGTACTTAATCCACTTCCAAGTGTACTTAATGCACTTCCAAGTGTACTTAACAGCGATGACGTCACCGTGAAAGTAAGTAGCTCATGTAAGTAAGTAGCTCATGAAAGTAAGTAGCTCATGAAAGTAAGTAGCTCATGTAAGTAAGTAGCTCATGTAAGTAAGTAAGCAATGTGCGCAGCTACGCCGCGCACATGGGTTAGTAGCATTGTTTGTGTGTGTATGAGTTTGTTGTCGTGTGTGTCGTGTGTGTGTGTGTGTGTGTGTGTGTGTGTGTGTGTATGTGCTCAAGAACCTACATGGAAATATAGCTTCCCGGGGGCAGCGACCCCACAGGGTAAAACGACGTACATGAAATGTACACCAAAAGATAGCCCACCCTTGGGGGAACCCGAAAAAACGCTCACGAAAGACGCTGACCGGTGCACCGGCACCGGTTATGCCGATTAATTGGGATTTGTGATGCTTACTACTAATATATATTATTATTATTATTATTATTATTATTATTATTATTATTATTATTATTATTATTATTATTATTATTATATTATTATTATTATATTATTATTATTATTTTTATATTATTATTATTTTATTATTATTATTTTATAATTTTTGTTATTAATTTTATTTTGGGTCTCAAAGGACACAACACTGTGTTGCAATTAGTAGACCCATTTCAGATACTAGGGAAATTATTTTATGTTATTATAATTAATTGTTATAATGAATTTGTAAAATATTTGACTATGTAAATAATGTAATTTTCTTCGCTGAATAAATCTTTTGAAATTTTGAAATTGAAATTGAAATTTATTAGATTCATTAATATTCTGTGATATTAGTATCATTATTCATTTTTATTATTATTAATACATTATATTATTTATTATTATTATTATTATTATTATTATTAAGTATTTTATATCATATCATCATCATCATCATCAATCAATCATCACTCTCTCTCTCTCATCATCACCATCATCATCATCATCATCATCATCATCATCATCATCATCATCATCATCATCATCATCATCATCATCATCATCATCATCATCATCATCATTATCATTCATCATTATCATCATCATCATCATCATCATCATCATCAATCATCATCTCATCATCATATCATCATCATCATCATTATTATCATTACTATTATATATATCATTCATCATCATCATCATCATCATCATCATCATCATCATCATCATCATCATCATCATCATCATCATCATCATCATCATCATCATCATCATCATCATCATCATCATCATATTATTTATTATTTATTATTATTTATTTATTATATTATTATTATTTATTATTTATTATTATTATTATTATTATTATATTATTATTATTATTTGATTATTATTATTATTGATTATTTTTATTTTATTATTATTATTTATTATATGACCAGCTTATTAGGGTTAGGTTTATTCATAAAATATAATCTATTTAATTTATGATTCTCTAACATAATCATAAAATTTGAACTTGAAACCGACTATAATACTTACAAGAGCTCAAAGGAACAAAAAACGTTCCCTCGAAAATCATTTCCCGTTCGTGTATTTTTTATATTAAAATTGTTTATTTTCTTTTAATAAGTACTAGGTAATAAATAAATGGGTCTAGATAGTATTTTGATTTAAGATTCGATATTATTTTATTATTATTATTATTATTATTATTATTATTATTATTATTATATTATTATTATTATTATATTATTATTATTATTATTATTATTAGTTATATTATTATTATTATTATTATATTTATTATGGTTTTATTATTATTAATTATTATTATTATTATTATATTATTATTATTATTATTATTATTAGTATTATTATTAGTATATTATTATATTATTATTATTATTATTATTATTAGTTATTTATTTTTTTATTTTATTATTTATTACTTTTTATTATATTTTCATTATTATTTATTATTATTATATTATTATATTATTATTATTATTTATTAATTATATTATTATTATTATTATTATTATTAATTATTATTGTTATTATTATTATATTATTTATTATTATTATTATTATTATCTATTATTATATTATTATTATTATTATTATTATTATTATTATATTAATTATATTATTATTAATATTATTATTATTATTTATTTTATAGCATTATTATTATTATGGATTATTTTTTTTTTTATTATCATTTGGTTTATTTTTTATTTATTATATATTATTACTTATTATTATATTATTATTATATTATTATTATTATTATTATTATTATTATATATTATTACTATTATTATTATTATCTATTATTATTATTCATTATTATATTATATATTATTATTTATTATTATTATTATTATTATTATTATTATTTATTAATCAAAATGGAAAATTCTTTCCTTATACATAATTCGAAAGGCACTACAAAATCTCGTTTTCAATTCTGAACAAAGCAAAGCATCAAATTAAATTCACACACGCACACCTACACACACATCACACACTCCTTCACACACACGCGTACTCACACAAATTTAAGACTTTCAAAGTTGCATAAAGAACTGCAGTTGTTCGCTGTTTGAAGCCATAGTTGGTGCTTAGGGCGAAAGTAAAGTAGGAGTTAAACCGTTCCCAAAGGCTTGAAAGATCTGCCATGTCGAAAGTTACAAAGTTTTAACTTTCTTCTTTTTTAATATATATTCCACGGTCTTTTTCCCACGGAACTTTGAGGTCATTTTGGGATGAAGCAAAGAGAGTTACAAAAGATAAAGTGAGGGAGATTTACCAATATAGAAAGGAAAGAGAAAGTTACAAATAAAGAAAAGAGGGAATTACAAGGACAGTGAAAAGAGTCTGTTAGAAGATAAATGAAAGAGTTATAAAGAAAAGGAAGAGTTATAATTATAAGGAAAAGAGTTACAGAGATAAAAATAAGAGTATGAAAGATAAAAGGAAAATGGAGATATGAAGATAAATAAAGAGGAAGTTGCGGTTAAAATTGAATAGATTTATTAATTGAAAGGAAAGAGGGGAGAAAAGAAAAGGAAAGGGAAGAAAGAAAAAAATAGAAAGAAAAAGAAAAAGAAAAGAAAGAAAAGGAAAAGAAAAGAAAGGGAAAATATTTTTAAAAAAATGAGCAACGAAGTTAAAGAAAAAGGGAGTTATAAAAATAAGAAAAAGGTAGGAATGCAAAATTACAAAGATAATTCAAATAAAAGAATAAGAAAAGAATAAAAAGTAATTAAAAATCTAATTTTTTGTACAGAAATAATTAGGATAAAAAATTGTGTTTACGAGAAGCAAGTAAAAAAAAAAAAAAAAAAAAAAAAGAAAAGGAAAAAAACCAGGGGTGGGGGAGAGAGTGGGAGGGAGGAAGAGCAATAAGCAAGATGAAAAGGGGGAAGTGGGGGAGATATACAAATTAATGACGTCAGCTTTTCAATTTCATACAATACTAATTTAAAAATGTTAAAGCATTATTTATTAATTATTAGAAATGAAACCGGAGTATCTGTATTTCCAATCAGTCGGCATTTCGTCTGAAAAGTGATGGAACATCCTTATTTTCATAAACTTTCGCACTAAAAATAAGCTACTCACACACGCGCGCTCACACACACACACACACTCACAACACACCACACAACACACACACACACACACACACACACACATATATTATTATATATATATATATATATATATATATATATGTACTATATTTTTTTTAATAATTTAATATTTATATATATATATATATATATATATATATATATATATATATATATATATATATATATATATTAAAATCTTTCTTAATTTTAAGAAAAAAAGAATTATTATTTATAAATAAAATAAGATAATAATAATGATATAACTTTACAAAGTGACAATACAAACTACCGTTTTTTCAAGTAAAATGAGACTTTTTTTCTGTTAATTTTTGTTCAAGTTATTTGTCGTGAACGAAAAGTTTCCTCTTTTTCAAAATGATTCGTGCAGCTACGCATGGTTCGCTCTTTAAAGATTTTTTTTTTTTTTTGTCAGGGTTTTAAATAACTCTTTCTGGAAAATACTTTTAAAGTATTATTTTAAAGTCTTGTTGTTAGGTATTTTATATTTAAATGTAAATTTAAAGTTTTAAATACTTTTATACTTTATTGGTTCATGTGAATTGAATGTCCCGCGTTTTTCTTAGTCATAAAATTTTAGGTGAAGTATTTACAATTTTGTTTAAATTTTTTATGATTAGGGTAAAATTAAATTAGGTTAAAAAAAGAATGAAAAGTCAATTTATTTTATTAATGATGAAGTCTATTATTTCAAATTTAATGTTCCTTTTAAAAGAAAATATGTTGTGTAATATATATATATATTTATATTATAATATATTATTTATAAAAAAAAAATATATATATGTTATATATATATATATATATTATATATATATATATATATATATATATATATATAGAGAGAGAGAGAGAAGAGAGAGAGAGCAAGAAGAGAGAGAGAAGAGAGAGGAGAGGAGAGAGAGAGAGCAAGGGAGAGAGAGAGAGAGAGAGAGAGAGAGAAGCAAAGGACGACGAGAGAGAGAGAGAGAGAGAGAGAGAGAGGAGAGAGAGAAGAGAGAGAGAGAGGAGAGGAAGAGAGAGAGGAGAGAGAGAGAAGAGAGAGAACGAGAGAGAGAGAGATGACAAGTATAAAGGAAGCGATAACAAAAATATTTTGTACGATTTTGGTTCTGTTATTAAACTATTATCCAGTTTAAATAACTATTTATATTCTTTTTAAGGGCATAATTTCCAAGAAAGGGGCCAGGAGAATTATCATCGGAAACTGTATGACACTTACAGGAAAACCAAATGCTATTGGAATCAGCGTATAAAGCATTATTTTACCGGAATGTAAAAAAAACAAACAAAAAAAAACTCGAAGAGTACGACACTTACAGAAAAAAAACAAATTTGGAATCAGCGTATAAAGCTTTATTATATTGTTATTTGTGTCCCCCCCCCTCTGGTCCCCCATCGGCTCGAGACCCCTAAAAATTGAAGTTCAAGGAAAAATATTTCCATTTAGGGGGCTCGAGCCGATGGGGACAGAGGGGCGGACGAAGTACCCCCCCGTCGTCCACCTAGAGGCGAGAGGACCCCGAACCCTGGTATCAATGCGGTCTACCCTTGGGTATTCGTTAGGTTTTAAATCATAAAACGACTTTTGCATATAATAAGCTTTATACGCTGATTCCAAATATGTAATTTATTTTTTTGTAAGTATCGTACTTTT
>JABUQX010025310.1:0-14956 GCA_015478945.1 Trachelipus rathkii | reverse complement strand
CACGGTTGAGAAGAATACTATATATCACTCTATATACTATATATCATAGTAAACTAATATATATACCTAGTATATAATACTATAGATTATATATCATATATATATATATATTATTATATATATATATAACTTCATCCTTATTCTAAGAATCACACTACTATAAATGATATATATTACCTATATATTATATATAATACTATATAGTATATAATACTATATATACATATATAGTAATCATATATATACTATATATATATACACTATATATATATAAATATTATATTATAACCTAATATATATATATACATATATATATATATATATATATAATTATATAATATAAACCTATATATAATAACGGTACCTACGTACTAATATAATATATCATATATACTATATATATATATATAACTATTATACATTATATATATTATACTATATATGATATATATATATACACTATTATAATATACACTATAATATAATACTATATATATATATAAAAACTACATATATATATATATATATAATACTAGCATAGAACTATACTATACCTATAACTTGATAATACTATATATTTACCGTGTAACATTAGTTATTTACATTTACATACATATTTAATATGCCACATTTACATACCCAACTACATTAACAAAAACACAAATTTACAAATACAGATTATAAGATCAATGGTATTGGTTATAGATTTGAAACCGCTTCAACAAGATCAAAATATTATATTAACCACACATTTACCATTATGAACATATACACCGATTGCATTATACACATGCACATTACATAGCACACCAATTACACATATACACATATACATTAGACATCAATTATTTACATATACACAATTACATATTCACATTTGCACATACTTACATACACAGATTACACGAAATATACACTAGTACCGGATTTCATATACACATCGCAAATTACGATACACAAATTACACGGGTACATACAATACATACACATCTACATACATAATTATTATATTATTATTTATTATTATTATCATTATCATTATTATTCATATTATATTATTATTATTATTATTATTAATTGATATTATTATTATTATTACTATTATTATTATTATTATTATTATTATTATTATAACTATTATTATTATAATTATTATTATTATTATATTAATATTATCATATTATTATTATTAATTACTTACATTGTTATCCTGGACAATACTCCTGAATCAATTTTTGTTTAATTCAGGTTTACTTAAGGCACCCTATTTCAAATTCTAATTAATAACTAATAAAACTATGGCAGCAATAATTACTCATGAAACGATGTGTAAACACATCACACAATGTCGCGCACTGAAGGTGCGCATTCACAAGCGTTCGGTTCCACCTTACGAATTCATCAAACGGTCATGCGAGTTGTTATTGCATTCACACACACACAGCCTGTTATCTGATTATATCTATTGATTATTATTATCATCATATTATTTATTATTATTATTATATATTATTATTATTATTATTATTATTATTATTATTATTACTTACTTATTATTATTATCTATTATTATATTATTATGATTATTATTATTATTATTATTATATTATTCATGTTATTGATGTATCCGTAATTTTTATTATTATGTATTATTATTATTTTTATCTATTCACCATTCACATCTTATATTACTTATATTATTAATTATTTATAATAAAATTAATATAGTATTTATTATGGGTTGACTGATTCAAATATAAATTAGTTCATTATTATTAATAGATTATTTAATTTTTAAAGTGCGTATCCTATCAACCAAAAAAGTCCGTGTGTATTATTACCCTAAATATCCCATATTCTCATCGCAATGAGACGAGATGTAGAATGAGATCGATGATAGAATAATGACGAAACCAGTAGAGAGGAGAGAGACGATGCACACTTGCGAGTGAAAATGATATCCATTCCAGTAATGCCGAAGAGAGATGGAGACTGCGAGACCCCTTTCATGCTTCAAAACTCATTTGAGCAAGAATGCAGAGACAGGAGCTCCATGTCACTAAGCTGATGTAAACCTTTAACCCATAAAGAGATTGAGCACCCCTGCCTTCCCAGGTTTCAGTTTCTAAATCTCTCTATCCGCGTCAACTAAGCTATTCTTACAGTCTCCTGTGAATAGCATAGAATAGAACAATTATATTGAGCTATCTACAAGACAGAATCGAGACACACAAAAACAGAAAACAAAAACCAACAACAACAACGAACAACAACACACAACAACAACAATCAAGAGCGGCTATATATCGGAATCAACATGCAACTTGTATCAGAACTCGCCACTAAACTCCATATCCAAATAAAAAACTCAAACTTCTAACCAAATCTCCCCTTTCCTCACTAAAGCCCATCCCCCTTCGGCAACCTTTCCTTAATCATCTTAACCCGATCACATTCTACACATTTCCTGTGTACTCTCTTAATCGTGATATTTACATTTGAAACGACTCCATAATAAATAACATAAACTCTCGCATATGCGCCTCTACTATATACACTAGAGCTAAATTGAGATGCACTTAAGCACAAGAAAACCCAACACACAATCCAACAAAACCAACAACAACGAGAAGATGTCACGAATAACGAGGTTCTCGTGAAACAGCAACAACATCTAGGCCTTATACCTACCTAAGAACTAACTTGGGAGCGTACTCGGATATCAACTTAAGAACTGAGACACCTCACTGGAAGCGAACCTTCCTTATTTTCTACTATACAACTCTATCACTCACCAGCGATGTCCTGTCTCCTCGGACTAGCCTTACAAATACAAATAGGTGCTCACTTACTAAATCTACTCAGCTCCACTACTCGTATCATGACTGAGTAACTTACTTAGCTTATCTATCACTACTTCTCGGGGTGTGACCTCTTAGTCAAACAACACAACTCTCAGTAGAATAGTGTAGAGTCACGAAGGCTCTCTAACAGGTCTCACAGATCTAACGCTAGTCTCATATGAAAAGATGATTGTGCACGTCATTAACTTTCTCATAATATATACGATGTACTAGAACCTCACACTACTTATATCTCACTCTGCGTGCTATATACTCATATATATAATTAAAATACGTATACACTATATATTAGTTGTAGTGCACCTTTATTATTATTACTCTCTTTCTATAGGTTATCATCACGTAAATATTATATATAGGTGTGAAAAGTATATAGTGCTCACTGAATGAGGAATTATCAAACCCTCATAGTATACGTATACACCACCTATTTACGTCCGCTCGTTTAAAGCATACAAGAGGTGCTCGTATCTGTACAGTGTAGTTTTAGTGTTATGATAATTTAGGTAACTATTCACTACATACGCACTCATAGTGATTATCTCAGCTGCTCTTAGGTGCTTCCATTCTCTATCCTAGCCAACCTCTCGTTCTGTTGTGAATATCTCTTATCCCACTTCTGTTTCCTGCTGAATTTAATATCTCCCCTCACACCTTACCTACAGGCCTGCGTACTGCGTATATGACTTCAATCTTTAGCGTGAATTTGCTATCAATATAGTATTAGTTTATAAGTAGTTTACGTAATTCTAAGCGTACATGAGTCATGTCTCACCTGTAATACATACCCTCACTTGACTGCTATGCATAAATAATAGGGCTTGTCACTCACTGAGTACGTGGTTATTAGGTGACAATTGAGTAAATAAAATAAAATAATAAAATAAATAAAAAAAAAAATAAATTAAGTTAATAAAATATAACTTACACAACTGAAAACACTATGCATATTGACAAACGCTTATGCAGACTATTAAAGTTAAGTCATTATATGAAACACCCTTAAAATCAAATACTATACTATATACTATTATATATTATATATATATATATAGTATACTTCTTTGACCTATATCATTACATTTCAAATATACTATAAGTCATTTATTTTTATTTATAATAAATCTAAGAACACAAAATGAACTCGTAAGCTACTTAGGTAAAATCTTACGTGCAGTGAACACTTAGAAATACTATAACAATAAAATATAGTATATAATACTACTGTTTATGATATACGAATACTCATCCTGAATCGATACATTTAATTCCTATGATAATTATTTTTTTTATACCTAATAATTACATCAAATGTAAATTAAAACGATTTTTTAATTTAAGTAAACCTTTTTTTTTATTTATTTTTCTAATAATTTTTAAGATTTTTTTATTTTTTTACTTTTTAGTAATAATAACTTTATCTTTAATTAATTCCAAAATCTTTATATATAATAATGTGCTATTACTTTAAAGTTCCGCGCTATATATAATATATAATAATTAAATCCCTCAAAAAGTGAAGAAAATTTCTAAATTCTCTTCTTTCGCCGCCCTTTCCTCCACGTAAAATATTATCGAAATGAGTAATAAGTAAATATATTTTTCTGAAAATATTATTATAAAGCAATTTCTACATGTTTGATACCGATGCACAATTATATGTTAAATTTATATGACCGTAATTGTTAAGATTTTATATGTAATTATACAATATAGCCTATACAAGTTGGAATTTCATGCTATTCAATCAGGTAGATATATAGAGAGCTACTCATATCAAGGTTGATAAAAAAAAAAAAAGTTTAAAAAAGCTATTACTGCTAAAAATAATTTAAAATCCAAGTAACTTGTAATAGGCTATTTGTATGTTCTATTAGATAGCTTTAATAGTTAATAACCTCTTAAAAACTACTAATACTCGACTGCTTAAGCATATTTTTAATAAGATTTACATTCTACATAAGAAAATAAGAAAAGAGAAAGAAGGCACATAGCGGCAGATCAAGATTGCCTATCCCCAAACTTAGATTTAAATTTTCATCAAGAAGATAATTAACCCAACTCCATTATTACAAATACAACATGCAAATTTTTAAGCTAAATTATAAATAAATATGACAACTAAGAAAAGATGCAAAACTAAGTTGCTTAAATGGCATATTAGCCAAAAGGATTCAAAATGAAACCAGGTACCTCATTAAGTTACGTCAAAAAATTACTGTATATCCAAACATGGCCTTTGAAAGTGGAGTAAATGATACCATACCTTGATCATCTAGGTAAACTTTTTCATAAAGGTTGAAAGGGAGCTAAAATTTATTAATCACATTCTGTGATAAACCATTCCAAAAATTAACCTCTTTGTTCCTGATAAAATACTTTCTCACATCTCAGTTATGCTTTCTTTATTATTTTATCCTGGTTGGCAAAAACCCCCTTTTTTTAAAATTTTTTAAAAAAATTTTAACCCAAGTTGTACGAAAGGAAAAAATAAAAATCTATTCCAATAAAAAGGCTTGGGTTACAGTCAATTTATTTAAAGACTGGTTTCATAAGTGTTTTATTACAGAAGTCAAGAGTTACATTGAAAATAAAGGAATGCCATCTAAAGTGTTGTTAACACTTGACAATGCTGGCAGTCATCCAGAAGAGCTTTAAACTGCCAATGAGAATGTTAAAGTTTCATTTCTTCCAGCTAATACGACTTCAATTTTTCAACCTTTAGATCAAGGAGTGATTGGAGGTTTCAATTCTAATTACATAAACATAACATTCACACAGATTGTTAATTTTCTTGATGAGGATTCAAATGCAAACGTCATGAACTGCTGGAAATCTTAAAATATTGCAGACTGTAAATTATGTTAAGGAGGCAATAGATCAAATTAAACCACACTCGGTTAACGCTTAATGGAAAAATGCATTACAGATTTTCAAGGATTTCCAACTGCAAAAAATGAAATTGCAAACACTGCTGCAATTGCTCATCACATTGGTGGTGATGGATTTGACGACCTCCGGTAAAAAGAAATTTAAGAAATAATTGAAGGGATGAAGGGATTGCTGAACTTGTTAATTCAGTTTCTGATACTGAAATTGACGATGAAGAAAATGCTGTAGTAAATGATTGGGATTTAAATACATTAGGTGAATTGTTTTGTATGGCAAAACAGTTAAATAATTTCATTGTCGACAAAGATCCTTAAATGGAACGCAGTCTCAAAATTAAAAGAGAAATTATAAATGATTTAAAACCATATGATGAAATATTTCGGTAAGCCTCACAACAGCGTCAACAGTCCGCTGCTGCAATTACCAAATAAACAATGTATCTACTCAATAACAGCAGCCCTATTGCAAATCTACAGATTTCAGAACAGCTTCATCTCCAACTCTTCACATTCATTATACACTATTGAAAGAACACTTCTATTGTGGCCATTGGCATTAACTTGTAAAATTCATATCATTCACGATCAGGCTTACCTTCCAACATTAAATCATGAAACAATTCCTATACACCAAAATTTTATTAAAGCGATATTATAAAACTTGTATATTTCTTCTTTAATAAAAACCAAAATTTATCTCATCATATATATAAAAGCATCATGTTCACCAACATATCCTGCTACATGTACATGCTAATCACACACTCATCCACCTCACGTAACTCAGAAATACACCTCGATATACCTACACTGTAATGTACAATAATCTTTATACATCCTCGCCACACAGTTATCTCAACCATATTCATTAAGCGATAACATCAACACATCACATTGCATTCTTCATTCCTCTCAACCCTCGTCACTACAGAAACGCTAAACCTCTCTTCCACCACACCACTGATAAGACTATATATCTAAATCAACTAGCGCGCTCTAAAGGTATATACGACGATGTCGCACACTACTAACAAGGGGTTCCACAGGAACTTCAAACACCATCGAAACTCATCCCTAACACAACGGCCGCGATGCGACGATTGTATGCTACGGTCACCCGCTAGTACCCTACTCACCTACCATACTACAAATAGCTCACACCTCTATACCCCCTAGTACCCCCCCTACTGCTACCCCCATACCAACTATCACCCCGCTCACCTTAATCACTCACAATACTACCTCACCCTACCTCACCTACCCCTACTACACGCTGACTAGATAGCCTCCCTACCTCACTCACCCTCACCCCCTACCCCGCTACCCACTATGACCCTACTATTACCTCACTCCACGGACCCCGTACCCACATACCTACGCCCCCCCCCTGCCCGTCTACCCACTGCACTATACTCTACTATACCATATATCACTATTATCTGCCACAGTTTCTTTCTATATTTTTTCTTTCTTTTTTTTTTGTTTATTTTCTCTAACCTTATCTCTCATTCTCATCCTATAACCGTTGAGAAGATTTTTCATCTACCTTATTCTTTGGTCCTTCCCTCTACTAATCCGTGCATCTACTGGAGTTTACGACACCTGTACAGCACCCGTTCGCTCTGCAGCAACTCCTTAATTGACACAACGTCTCATCTCATAATATCAGAGAATACACAACACTCCTCCCTCAAATCCTCACACATCTAAACAACAGTCAGCTCCCCCATCGGCCCCCACCACTCGCTCACCATTCTTCTCTTACACACCCCCACCGTCCATGCACGCTCTCTCAGCTCACTCACACACTCAGCTTTCGCTCACCCAACACACTCGACTCTTCCCAGCTCTCTCGCGCCCGCCCGTTCTTCAGTCACACTGCCACACGCAGAACAGCTGTCAAGACGGATGGACTCTCTTCACACAACGTCACGACTCCTCTTCGTGTCAGTGTACGCGTGTCGTCCCTCCGAGCCAGTGCCGCGACCAGACCCACTACAGCACCACCCCGGCGCACTCTCTCTCTTATCGCACCTGTTCACGTCTCCTCACGCTCTCGCCCACACACCTGTTCTTCGGCTTCGCAACACTTGCCGTCTTCCCTGACTCCAACTGCGCCTCTCTCTTCGCCTCGCACGTCTGCACCGCCCCGCGCCGCCGCGTCGGTTCTCTCCACACACGCATCGCACCCCCTATACATCCTCTTGAAAGAAGCGACTATCAGTGTCCGATCCCGTTTCCGACGCATGACAGAACCATCTCACACATGACTTCATTTTGATTCTCAATAAATAGAAATATAATAACAATAGTTTGCTGTCACACCCCACAACTCGTCTAATATGTTCTTTGCGGCTGCATTTGTACTCAATTCCTTCGTGACACGCTAACGATGCCGCCCTCCGCTAGACTTGTCCATCTGAACACATTGAACTTTAGATCGATACTTCTATTCCAGCACCCATAGTCTCACTACTACTACACATACCACACCACAGTTAACAACCCACTACCGATCCATCGTCACACGACTAGCGCACTCAAGGGACTCTAGTCCCTTCTACCACCTTACCACCCGACCTCCTTAATTGCACCAGGCCAACCCTTCCTCGCGGCGGCAATTCACAACCTTTCCCTACTAAACTCTGCATCATCCCTTCCCTTCATTTTTCTAAAAAAAAATCATACCGTAAGATTTTTTTATTACGTATATAATAAAAACCGCAGGCTGCTCACCATCTACATACACCTTCCACTGAGGACTGTCCTCACTACCCAACCATAACACTTCTCTTCAAAAAATCCCCACGTTTACTTTCAAAACCCCTCCTTTTAAAACAACCTGCCAAAATCTCTTTTACCAATCCTCTTCAAACTCTCAGATTCGCCACACAAAACCAAACATCACGCATATAATTAGGTAGGGCACCCTCCACTCATCTCCCATCATACTAACTCCCAATTTCCTGTCACACCCACCTTCAATTCTTTCATAACCCCATCCATATACAAATTTGAATAACCAAGAGAACATAACACAACCCTGCCTCACTCCGCTATTAATACTAAACCAATTGCAAGTTTATTTACCCTTTTATTCCTACAAACGCCTCACTACCGTCATACATACTTCTTGATGATCCATTTAGAAGTCCAGAAAGTGTGAACCCTGATATATCACTAACACCTGCCAGTAGTATTGAACCCTATCAATACCCTGGTTGCAAATCCATAAAAACCTAAATATAATTTATTTCTTCTCTCCCTCATTTTCTTCTATCATTTGCTCATGTAAAGATTTTTTGATCACCACATCTCTACTACTAAACACACCTTGGTTCTTCACCAATCAGTCCTTCAGTCACTCGACGCACTCTTTCGACCAAAACACCAGCACATATCTTCCACAACACTCAATAAACTAAATACCCTTATAATTCATACATGCTTCCCACTTCTATACTATCTTCTCCCTTATCGGCTTAGGTGATAAGGGTATATTACTGCTCTTCCTCCAATCCCTCGAAACTATAGCCTCCATAAACGCTTTATTACACAGCACTTCAAGTTCAATCAATCAACATTCTCGCCTCCATTCTTGATCAGTTTCACCAGTAATTTCATCTAGATACCTGCAGATTTACCATTTCTTAACAAAACTTTCTCACTCTAACCCATTTCTGCCTCCTTGCTAATAACTTCATCCCCAAAATACCTTATTCCTTCTGCACCATCAAAACCCACACACAGTCATTATCACCTTCTTCATTACTGCCAATAATTATACAGATTTCAAAGTGTTCTTTTGCACACTCCACTCACATCCATTTCATTCAGTTACAAAAGCACCATCCGTATTCATTATTCTGAGCAGGTTCCCCTTATTCTAATGCTTAACACCCTTTCGCACTTCCTTCAGAAGAGCTTCCTATTCCCTTGTATCTCCCCATTCATCCTCCTTCCAAACTGTTCATGTCATCGTGGTTTCTTTTTTCTCTTACGAATGGCATCTTTTAGCATTTCCTTATATAATTCCGAGCATCTTTCTTTTGAAACTGCATCATTTGCTTTTAAGTTACATTCAACACCGCTTCTTTTTTACTTTAAACCCCTTATTTGCATCACCTCTTCATTCAACCACAAAAATTGTTTATCATTCTTGACTTCCTACTTAAGCACACCCACATACTTCTTTTCCACTGCTAACAGCTTCCTTCATTTTGCTTCCAGATTTATTGTTTCAACTGTGTTCAATCTCAGACAGATTTATTTGCAAGCGTTCTTAATACTTATCCTTATTACGGGTGTTCACTAAGAACTTCTTCACTCTTATTTATCCACTGCCTTCTGTATCACATTCCTCTCCATCCAAGTTCCTAACTAACTTAATTTTACATAGAACAACATAATGATCCGATAAATCCACATTCCTAAACCCTCACTGATTCAATATCCAACACATACTTCAAACATGCTCCTCTTCACCAACCACAAAATCAATCATACTTTTCACTCCGATACCATCTCTACTTACACAACTCTAGTATACTTATGGATACTATTGTGGTTTAAAGAAAGTATTACTTACAACAATACCTCTCCCCTCACAGAAATCATACACCTTCCTAACCATTCTCAGTTTCTCCTGACCCCAAAACCAACCTGTTATACCATCCTTTTTTGTAATATATATATATTAATATATATATATATATATTATATAATATAATATAATATATATTAGATATTATAGTATATATTTATATATATTATATATATATTTAGGACATTAGGACATTAGGGAATATTAGAGACAGTAAAAGCCACATGGCCTATCGAGACTGTCCCAGTCAACCACTTACCCAAAACATGCTAGACAAATCCACAAAAGCACCCAGGGCTTTGTCAATTCTGTTGGTAACACAAATCCACCAAGTCGGCTTAGTCAAAAAACTAAGTGATATATTAATATATACCCGAAACCATCCACATGCATTAATAACTAAGTATGGTCACACATGCCATCTACAATAACTGCTAAACTAAAAAAAAACCCGCCAATTTGCTTCGTCAATATATTATATTAGATACCCAACCAATCCATAAACGAATCTAACCGTTTCTTAAATGTTCAATCGAGTCACACTCAACAAAAACCTCTTCTGGCAGACTATTCCAAAATTTAACAACCCTATTACTGAATGCATGCTTTCTTATATCAAGATGGCAAGCTTTCTTCTTAATTTTCTTATTATGGCCCCCTGGTCACCTGTCCATGTTCTACTATGAAAAATTTATTGATCTCTATATTATCAATAGATGTAAATATTTTGTAGACTTGTTTCATGTCCCTCTAAAGAAATCGCTTTCTACAGAAAACATTCCTAACTCCGTCAGCCTCTCCTCATAGCTCGCTTTACCCTCAAACCGCAGAATCATCCTGTTGCTCTACGTTGCACTCTCTCTAGCATATCTAAAGTCTTTCTTTAAAAAAGGGGCCCAAACTTGTGCACAATACTCTATTACTGGCTAACATAGCTATTATACGTTTACTTATTACTTCCTTGCTTCTTGTAAACAAAAAGCATTGCGATTTATTATGCCAGCATCTTATTAGCTTTTATTTTCTAGCTTCCAAACATTGATTTGCTACTTTCAAATTACTGCTTATAATCACACATAAATCTTTTTCTTGGTCCACAGACTCAAGCCAATCCCCATTCATATCGTAGTTAAATCTTTTCGTACAGTAACCTAGGTGAAGAACCTTACACTTTTAGCTATTAAAATTCATCTGCCACTTATCTGCCCCACCAAGAAGTTATCAAGATCATTTTTGAATCTTTATACATTCCTTCACTATTCCTAACTGAGTTGGCCCATTTTAGTATCATCTGCAAACTTAGAAACCTTGCATTTAAGTCCCTGGTCTTAAATCATTTATATATATGAGGAACAATAGTGGCCCCAGCACTGAACCCTGTGGGACACCACTCTTCACTATTCCCTATGATGACCTACTGCCCATTTAGTTGTACACACTGTGTTCTATTTCGCAAACCACTCTTTAATCCAACCCTGTACCACTCCACCTATACCCACATTGCAATAAACTTTTTCATAAGCCTTATGTGGGGAACCTTTATCAAAAGCTTTACTAAAGTATAAATATACAATATCAACTGGTCTTCCTCGGTCAATGCAGTCAGTAATGTATTCCATACACTCTAAAAGGTTTGTCTGACATGACCTACCCTTTCTGAAACCATGCTGGGAGTCATACAATACCTTGTTATCTTCTAAATATTTCTCTATATGACCTTTCAGTAACTTTTCCAAGACCTTTACAACCAGAGATGTTAAGCTAACTGGCCTATAATTTCCCAAATCTTCCTTACTACCCTTCTTATAAACAGACACAAAACATATTGCTGTTTTCCAGTCTCTGTACCTCACCAATGCTTATAGATCGCTTTGAAAATCAAATACAGTGCCTTTTGCAATGCTGTAAACTACCCTCTTTCAGAATTTCTACCATTATTATGACCATTATAACTGCTGCTTTTACTTGGATCAATATGATCTAATAAAAGTTTAATTTCTTTTACATCAAATTCAAATTCTGTAAGCTATTTGTTACATGCATACAAGGAACTATTAGTCTGCTGAACTGATTATCTAATCTTTTCCTCTTGTTAAACTACTGAAGCAAATAAGCTATTGATAAAATGTTGACAACTCCTTATCTGAACTCTAAATTTTCATCAATTTTAAAAGAATATCACCAAGGATCTTATTTAAATTAATAAAAAGCTAAAAGAAAAACTTACTTCAGGTTTCTTATTACTATTCCTTGCTAAATTAATATCTGCCTCTCTCTTTGCCTTTCTTATTGACTGTTTAAGTTCATTTCTATTTTTCCTATAATTTTCTAAATCACTTCCCTATTACTACCTTGAATATTTTTTAAAACATCTGCGCTTTGCATTAATTTTCTCTCTTATCTCTCTATTCCACCAAACATGTTTTCTCTTCGCCACCCTAATGGGTTTATCTTTAAAACATACTGACTGAATATTCATTAAAATTTGTTTTAAAATGTTTTCATGTTGATAAAACAGGTTCGGGTCTTTATATTCTTTATCCCATTCAGTTATACTAAGCATGTCTCGAAATTTGGTTATAAAAATCGCCATTTCGGAAATTTATGAGATTTTTCCTTATTAACTTGCAATTTGGGCCCAGATTAGATCATTCATATTAATCTAATTATTTGAGTCACTAGTTCCTAAATTCTCCTCAACTCTAACTTCATCCACCATACTTTCATCATTTAGTTAATATTAAGTCTAATAGTGCATCGTATCTTGTGGGTTCTTGTACCATCTGGCTCAAAAAATATCTAGTATACAATTATGAATGTCGGAACTACTACGGTCCATATTAGACAAGGAAATCCCAATGAATGCCAGGAAAAATTAAAATCACCCATTATGACTATACCTTTGCAACCTCTGTGCTATTGACAGGAAAGGCATTTTAAAAATTCAGCATCTTAATTATAGAATCTGCCAGTAAGTCATTAAAACCGCCTGCGAAATGATTATTGTATATAAGGGATATCTACCCACACAGATTCAAAATATCAGGATTAATTTTAAAGTCAGTCATTAGTACAGATTGAATATTGCTTTTAACATAAAGCGCCACACCACCACCCTTCTTTCCTCTACGCTGGTATAAATAAAGTGAATATCCCTCTATTTTATATTCCTGAAAGGAGTCTCCAAATAATTCTTCATTAACCCATGCCTCAGTATGCCAAATAATGTCTAGATTCTCATTAATGTGGTAAACTAATCAGCTCATCTTTTATTTCTAAGGCTAATGGAGCATTTGTGTAAAAAAACATTTGATACTCGAAAAGCTCCTGTATTTTTATTGCTATCATCAATTTATTTAAACTGGTAACAACATTAGTTTTTATTTCTCCCCACTATACAGTTACCATTGCTATCTATTTGTATCAGATTTAGCCACCACCCCCAACTTTACCTAGTTTTTTTTTGCTAAACAAGTCTCCAAACTGGTAGCTACTGAAAAGCTCAACACCTTTTACGACTCAAGTGAACTCCATCTGCTTGCAAAAAGATCTTTATCCAGAGATTCTCTCCACAAATCCAAAAAACCTAATATTTTGAAAACCATAATTTCCTAACCCTTTCATTTACACCTAAAGGCATTACTTCCCCCATTCCTGACCTGCACCTAACCTAAGTAAAATGCCTAGAAATTATGCACCTTCTTTCACTAGCTTTCATCTTCTGAATCAATCTCCTATAATCTGCTATTAATCTTCTGACCTTCTATTGCCCTAATCATTTGTACCCACATGCACAACCCATCTGAATCGAACATTTGTAGAATCAATCTCTCCTATCTATCCTATCCACGATATCACTCACTCTGACACCTCGTCATGACTCTCATCGTTTCCTTTTTATTCTTAGTTTGAAAAGTCCTATCTAGGTATCGTATCATAGAGGTCTCCAATTAGCAATTTATCAGTTCTTCCCTCCAGAAAACTCAACATTACCATATATATATATGATATTTTAAAAATGTATTAATATTCAATATTTAGGCCTTAGAAGGGGTATTGGTACTACTGTGTAATTTAAAACATCTTTAATATACATAAAGAGGTAATTTAAAAAAAAAAAAAAAAAAAAAATTAGTTTAAAAAAAAAAACGTGTTTTTTTCAAAACAAAAAAAAAAAGATTTTTTAAAAAAAACGTTTTTTTTTCCCAACCCTATTTATTACCTATTTGTTTTTTAACTAAACGAATACCAGTTAGGGTAAATGTACAAAGGTGGCATACGATGCATGACCAGACTATTCGCTGAAATGCATCGCTTTCAAATGCATTGTTGCATGCGAGTGATGCTCAGTAGGTGTTAGGCTGGGAACACTCGTGTGTCCAGCACAACATTTTGAGGAAGTGCTTCATGTGAGCAATATTGCCATGCATTACGCCAACCTGTTGTGTCGCATTTACCCTTATGGTATTCATTTAATTAAAAAAAATTCAAAAGATATAAGTGACTCTATATAGCCTATATATTAATATCATTAATATATATAATATATATACTTACTATATTATTAGATATAATATATATATATATAATCTGTCTCT
>JABUQX010025309.1:35000-38492 GCA_015478945.1 Trachelipus rathkii | reverse complement strand
GTTTGAAGCCAAAGCAAACCACAATGTACTTCATTAACTCTGAGGGGAACGAAGCTAGAGTTAAATAGAATACTCACATGCTCTCCGCTCCAACCCAGTCCCGACCTGGGGCCCCTCGCTTGCTAAGCTGAGTGCTCTACCACCTAAGCTAGGAAGCGGCTTAATATATATATATATATATATATATATATATTATATATATATTATATATATATATATATTAATATATATATATATATATATATATATATTATATTATATATATATTAATTAGATATATATATTATATATATATATGTATATATATCAGTGCGATCACAGTAACTCTTTTCTTACCGGGCTCTCTCCTCATATATTTATATTATATATTATATATATAATATATAATTATATTATATAATAGATATATATATATATATATATATATATAATATATTATATATATGATATATATATATATATGGACATTTATAAGTGGTTGACTCCGTTAATATTAGTTAGATAATTTAGGTTAAGTTTTGGTTAGGTTAGGTTAGTTAGGTTAGGTTAGGTTAGGTTAGGTTAAGTTAGGTTAATTTAGGTTAAATTTTTAATGTATTTACTCTAAAATTATTAAAATAACGATATATTAATTATTGATTTTCGCTTCCTGGAGTCAAACCACTGTATAATATAGCATTATATATATATATATAGATATATTTATATTATATATATTATATTATAATATATTTATATTTATATTATATATATATATATATATATATATATATATATATATATAATATATATTATATTATAATATAATATATAATATATATATATATATATAATATAATATATATAATAATTATTATATATAATTATATATATATATAATATATATATATATATATATAAATATATATATATATATATATATATATATGTATTATATATATATATATATTATAAGATATTTATATATTTATTAATATAATATATTATTTATATAGATATATATATATATATATAATATATATTATATATATAATATATATTATATATATATATATTATATATATATTATATAAAATATAATATGATATATATATTATATATATAATATATTATAATATATATATATATTATATATATATATATATATATATATATATATTAATTTATATATTTATATATATATATATATTATATATATATTTATTATATATATATTATATAATAATATATATATATTATATTTATATAATATAGTATATATCGGCCGCTGATATAATATATATATATATATATATATATATATATTAATATATAATATATAATATATATATATATATATTATAATATATATATATACATATATATTATTATATATATATATATATTATTATATTATTATATATATATATATATACTATATAATATAATATATATATATATATATATTATATTAATATATATAATATTATATATTTAGGGATGTGCCGAATATTCGGTATGTATTCGGTATTCGGCCTATTCGGCCAAAATACCGAATATTCGGTATTCGGTTTTTTGCCGAACTATTCGGGCCGAATATTGAGCTTTATAAACAATAAATTACGTCAAACATAAGGAAAAGTTATTTCAATTTAAATTTGAAATTTTAGAAATTATTTCCAAAAAAAAATAAAATATATAGCCAAATTTTTGTACAAATATGGCGAAAATCTTAGTGTCATTTGTCAGATTCCTATAAGGGCCCATTGGACAATTTTTTCAAAATCTCAAAAAATAGGATTCATTTAGTGATACGGGATAATGACCAAACATGGAGTGGTATAAGGGAGATGGCTTGCTATCAATTTACATGGATTTTTATCATCATTGTTTGCAACTATTGCATTCACGATCAATATTTATGTCAGAAGTCTGTTAAAAATATTTTATTTACTTGCAGAAGAATATCCTCTCATTTTCACCATTCAGCAACGGCAGTGCAAAGCTACATACTTTACAGATTGCAGCGAATGTCAAACAGCATAAATTAATTCAAGGACGTTTCTACACGCTTGAATAGACTTAGGATAATTGCTTAAAGATTGTTTGGAACAAATAAGTTCCCCTAGGCCATATACGCTGCTTGAATGCAATCAGAAATGTTGAATGATTTTCAGTGGCAAAATTATTCCATTTACTTGAGGCCATTTGACAACAATCACTTAAACAGCAGTAAACGTGATCCCCTCCCATTTTTAGCAATAATCTATTTTTAAATTAAGGCTATTAAAAGCAAAAGCTTCAGTGGAATCATTACATCTCTTTGAAGAGCTTAGAAATCAGTTTAGAAAAAGGACTTTCTAGTTTTCTATGTGATAAATCGTGTGGTGTAAGCTAATTTTCTTAAGATCTGCGATTCAAAAGCTAATTTTTCAACATGAATCGGATGAATCAGTAAAAATATGGTCGTTGAGGCATAGAAAGAAATGCATGAAAATTTTAGCTCCTTGACTCTTCTGCTAAAACGCGATTCACGTAGTGGGAAAGTGAAGCTGAAGGTTCCATTTTCACTTCTTTTAATGGATTGTTTTAAAGGAAATTGTGGCATCAAAATCGTCATACAGAAAGGAAAGTGAGAGTGAAAAAAGAAAATCCCATTTCTTCTGACGATGTGATTATTGTACATAGAAGTAAAAGGCTACATACGGAATTACATCAAGAAATAAACAAATATATAAGTTTGCCTACTTTGACCAGTGAAGATAATGATATTCCCTTCAATTGGTGGAAAAACATTTGAAATAGTTTATGCAATTTGGAAAAAAACTAGCAAATAAAATACTTCAGCTCCACCTTCATCAGTCGAAAGTGAAAGAATATTTAGAAAGGAGAAAATATTTATGAAGCCACAAGAAGTAGGTTATCCCCTGAAAATGGAAAGCTAATGTTCTGTATTTAACCTTAGAGCTTATTCAAATGAAGTTTAGTTTAATATCTTTAAACTACGAAAACTTCAATTTTCATTTAATTATTTTTAATATGTGAATGGTTTGCTATAGGTAAGAAATAGTTATTTACTTTTTGTTTTATTACTTTGTATATAAGTTTTCTTTATTTTTCCCTAAATGGATGACCGAACTTTGAAATAACTATTCGGACGAATATCGAAGTGATTATTCGGCCGAATTTTCGGTATTCGGCCGAATACTTTTAGCCGAATATTCGGTATTCGGTTTTCGGCTTGTTCACTTATTCGGCACATTCCCTATATATAAATATATATATATTATATATATATATATTAATATATATATATATATATATTTTATATATATTATATATATATATATATATATATATATATATATTTATATGGGAGTAGTATATATATATATATACTATATATTATAGTGGCGTATCCAGAAATTTTTTCGGGGGGGGCCAGACAAAAATCGTTTCTTATATATTATATATATTATATATAATATATATATATATATATATATATATATA
>JABUQX010025309.1:25000-30000 GCA_015478945.1 Trachelipus rathkii | reverse complement strand
GCATGATGAGATTAATAACGATAATAACAATAATAATAATAATAATGATTGTAGAATTAGGAATGATAGCCATAGTTATGGCGATAACGGTTTTGTAAATTCTTATAATTACATTGAAAACAATAGCTTTGTGAATGAGTCGCTGTTTCCCCCAACGGAGTCGACCTGCTCCCCCACTCCAATCACTGGGGAGAAGGCGGGGGTAGAGGTGATTCAGACTTGTGACTCCATACTTGTTAATAAAAATAATAATAAAAATGAATTTGTAAATAAGAAAGGGGGCGAAATCCCCTTTCTGAAAATGAATTGTATTAGTTTTAGGGATGAAGGAGGTTCTTCTCCTTCCGATAAGCATGAGGGATCATTAATTTTAAGAAATAATGCATGTGACTTATCTGGTAATACTGTAGTGGAAGTTTCTGGCAACTCAACTAAAATCGTTGCAGCTGTTAAAGATGTAGTTTTTGATAAATTATATTATGTTTCGGATAAAACTAACAATGAATCTTACTTGCTAGACACCGGAAGTTGCCTGGACCTGGTGATGGCGTCTGAATTAGATAAGGGGGGTGTAGTTATTGGCACTGCCAGAGCCGCAAATGGAGGTTGCATGAATATTTATAATAAAAGGGTGATTAAAATTGATTTGGGGTTAGACAGACTTTACAATGTGCATGCCTACGCTGCAGATATCAAATTTAATGTCCTTGGCATGCCTTTTCTCAAAAAACACGGGTTCATTATTGACTTTAGGTGCCATTATTTATTAGATCCTAGCACGAAACGTAGTATTTCTCTTAGTAATGAGGCTTTCGATTTTTCCAAGCATGTTCGAAATTCTATCTTCCCTTAACCGCTGTCTCTTTAAATATACCGCTTTGTGAATATGAATTAGTTAACGATTTAATTAAGAAATACCAAGTCTTGTTCTTAAATCCCTATAAAGCACCTAATTTAAATTTAAAGAATGATCAGCTCACAAGATGGCGCTTTATCTGTACAAAGTACAGGAAGAAGAGAGGCGTGGCTTATTTTGACAGCTGTGAGAATGGCTTTGCCGCTCATTCACAACTTGATGGTAATGAAACTATAGGGGAGGGGGGAGGGGGGGGTAAGGATTGTACTATTGGGAGGGGGGTTGAAGATTGCACTGTTGATGAGGGGGGAGGGGAGAGAGAAGAGTGCCCTTTAAAAGAAGAGATTTTATGCGAGTTGGCGGCAAATTACCCATACCATGTGAATGTTAATGGCTCGCCGATACAATTGAGGAGTAGAAGCATAGCTCCACATCTTTTTGAGAGAGCCAAGGAGGAAATCAATAAATTATTGGACGCGGGGGTCATTTCGCGGGGGAGAAGCGATTGGGGTTTCCCAACTAGCTTCTTGCCAAAGTCGGACGGCAGAGTTCGTTTAGTCGTTGAATCTGAGGTTATTAACAGAGATTGCAACTCTGACAATTACCCTGCCTAAAATTAAGATATCATATTGCCAGATTGAAACATTGCAAGTTTGTAACACGGCTCGTATTCGGCAGGCTTACTTCATAACGTGCCAATCAGCGAAGAACAAAAAATATTTCACTATGTTACTTGTCCTTTTGGTAAACTACAGCTTTAACGTATTTATACAAGGGCCACAAGTGTTCATCGAGTGGCCTTTCAGCGCCTTATGCCCAATCTTGTTTGAGATTTAAAAAGAATGTTTTTTGGTTTATTTAGATGACAGTATTAATTGCCAGTTCGACCTTGAAGAACTGTTTAATGAATGAGAACGAGTTTATAGAGATGAAGTATATGAAATTTATATGACCCAAAAAAATTGTACTTGCAGTCGGAAGAGAAACAGATTTTTCTAGGTTTTCTCAAATATTAGCAGAAGGGGGTTAAGCCTAGAAGGGAAAAGATCGATGCGAGTGTTAGTGAAGTTGCAAGCCGAACAAACATCAAGACAACTTAGGGCATTTCTCGTCTATTATAACTGCTGCGGAATTAACATAGTCGGAGCGGCCCAATTGTTGCCAAACGCCCTAACAAAAATGTTTGAAGGGAAAAACCCACCTCCAATAAAAAGGATTTCCTGAGGGAGTGAAGCAGCCTGGGCATTCAAAAGCTAAAGCTGGCAATGGTGAGCGCCACCCCTATTGTCTTTCCCTGATGAAAAAACTGAGTTACTATTATACACGAAGGTGAGCGAGCTCACTATAGGCCCAGCGCACTGATGGGTGAGAAGAAAATGATCAGACAAGATTTTCGCACTCTACTAGTACCATACTGAAGAGGTGGATAGTGGCGTTACCACAGTTGGTTAAGAATACTATGCGTCAATTAACAGTTTACAAAAATATGCTTACTTAATTGCAAATAGGAGAGTCAACATCTGCACCAGTAACAGTGGGTTAATCACTGCTTATACAAAGAAGAGTGCCACGAATGTTCATAATATTCGGGAGATAAATTTATTGAACGCCATTGCAAATTTTGACATTGAGTTTAAATTGGTCTCTAAGGCTAAAAATAAATTGGCGATAATTTTAACAGAATTGGCTAACGAAAGAGATAAGATTATAGAGGCTGGGGAATTGCAATTGCAATTAGCTTGTATAGAAGATGGGGAGTGGGCGTGGCCAAAAGAAATTGCCATGGAAACGGGGTTACAATCGGAGGAGGAGCTTAGTGAATGGAAATTAGCTAAATTGTTGGGAAAGGATTAGGTCTTTTTAAATCGCAATTGAAAGAGCAAGACTTGCTAGAGTATTATAACAATGATAATAATAAAAATAATAATAATAATAATAATAATAATAATAAAAGCGAAAGTAATATAATAATAATAATATTAATAATAATAATAATATAATAATAATTAATAAAAAATAATAATTAATAATAACGAAAAATAATAATAATAATAAAAATAAAAATAATAATAATAATAATAATAATAATAATAATAATAATAATAATAATAATAATAATAATAATAATAATAATAATAATAATAATAATAATAATAATAATAATAATAATAAAAATAAAATAAAAATAATAAAAAAAAATTGGCAAAGAGAAATCCTTTTTAATGCTCATAATAATTACAATGAATAAAAGTAATGCTAACAATAATAATATAATAATAAAATAATTAATATAATAATAAAACGATAGTGATAGTAGTAGTGTAGTAATAATAATGCATAATAGTTAATAATAATAAGAATAATAATAATAATAATACTAAAATGATAATAGTAGCGAAGCTGGTAATGATAATGATTTATCTAGCAACTCTAATCTATAACATACAGTAAAAAAGGGTTAAATGGAATGATGAAGAAAATGCAGGATGGTGTAGATTTCAAAGAAATAGCTATCGAGCAAGAAACTGATAATTATATAAAGGACCTGATAAGGGGGATGAAAACTAGTGGATTGAAGGCCTGTTACAAAGAGTTCATCCATCGGGGCGAGGAGCTGTCCTTGGCGGTTGACATCTCCACAGGCACAGCTAGAATATTAGTACCGGAAAATCTGGTGGATGATGTCATAGAGAAAATACATAATACAAATCACTTGGGAATTAAACGGACTTTGACTATTCTGAAAGCGGATTTCGCCTTCAAATTTATGCACAGTAGAGTAAAGAAATTTATACAGAGTTGTGATGTCTGCCAAAAAAACAAAAGCGTTAGAAGGATATCTCCAGAATTCGGCCGGTTTAAGGAAGTCTCGGAGAAGTTCGACACCCTTCATGTGGATTTGTGTAAGCTACCCTGCAGTATGGGGTTCAATTATCTGCTTGTTTTTATCGACAGATTTAGTAAGTATCCCTTCGCCTACCCTCTTAGACAGGCGACGGTCGACTCGGTATTAAATGTGTTAGTGGGCGAAATTTTTCCGTTCTGTGGCTCTATAAAAAGGCTCATCTCAGACCGGGGAAGCCAGTTCACTGCCAAATTATTTAATGACGTGTGCAACCTACTCAACATAGATAATATTATCACGACGCCTAATTCCCCTCGTTCAAATGGACTGGCTGAAAAATTGAATCAAGCTCTCATAGTGACACTAAGGTGTATGATTAATGATAGGGAAAATGAAGGGTTAAAATGGCCTGAAATTTTGCCTTGGGCACTGTACTGTTTGAGAATTAGTCCTCTAAATGACCAAGGGGTCACTCCCAGTGTTCTTATGTTTGGCCAGAATTTATCAGTGCCAGGAAGCTTGTTGCAGAAAGAGGCACTCAGTGCCACGGTCAGTCAAAGTGCCTATTTGAAGAAATTAGTGGCTTTAATGCGTAGGCCTTTGGCACCACAGGTTGTGTATAAAAATAAGAATATATTTGTTCCGAAAGATCTCCACAAGGCAAAGGCCGTGTTGGTAAGAAATCAACAGTATAATGTAGGGAAGCTATCAGAGAGATACTCGGGACCTTTCAGGGTGCTACGGATAAAAAAGAATAATGTTTATATTTTAAAGCAAGGGAAAGAGGCAGTAGAAAATTTAAGAAATGTAAGAATTTTTCATAACAACCGACAGGGACGCCTGAAACCAAGAGAAAAATTAAATAAAAAAAAAAAAATAAAATAATAATAAAAGTAAAGAAATGAATAGATAAATAAATAAAAAAAAAAAAGAGAAGAAAAAAAGGGGGAGGGGCTTCTTAGTTCTGCATGCAATTCTTAGAGTTAAACGGTAGATAAATTGATACTTATCCTTTCAAAAAAAATCATCTTCTCTCCTCTATATAATATAATGGACGAAGCGCATGCGACTAAACATTAGTTAGTAGTCATGAATAAATTCTCACGAGTCCCTTACAAAAAAATGTAACGGAAGGGGTTTGCAATAGAAGAGTTGAAATAGTCAAACCTCACCAGACGAGGATTAAGGAGGTCTTTTATGTATTATGCAACGATGTACTGTAAAAATTAAAATTGTATTTCTTTATAATAATGTCAAATTATTACTCAAAAAAAAAAAAAAAAAAAAAAAAAAAAAAAC
>JABUQX010025309.1:0-2500 GCA_015478945.1 Trachelipus rathkii | reverse complement strand
ATGCTGTTGACCGACCTGGAAAGAAATTGTGCAAAGCTTACAGGAGTAATGAATATGTAAAGATGAAGCTTTAGAATTCACAGTTTTGTGTCAGATTTCATCAAAGCTTCTTACATTATGCTTTAATTGCCATGGTTAAAGAATCACCGGTAGGGAATTCCAGAGAAGGGTGGTAGATTAATTATCAGTATATATTGTTGTTATATATATATATATATAGTATATATTATATATATATATATATATATATATATATATATATATAGTTAAGTTATGAGCATATATATATATATATATATGCTATAAGTGTTAGAATATATATGTATGTACATATATATATATATATATATATATATATATATATAGTTAATATATATATATATATATATATAAGATATATAGTTATATATATAGTTATATAAGTTATAGCATATATATATATACATATATATATATAAATATATATATATATATATATAGCATATATATATATATATATATATATATATATATATATATATATATATATATATATATATATATATATATATATATATATATATATATATATATACAGAGATGGGCATCGTTACATGAAATTGGTTAGCGTTACCGTTACACGTTACTTGAGAGAAAAGGGGTAGCGTTATCGTTACATCGTTACATTTTAAAATTCTTAGAAGCGTTACCGTTACTCGTTACATGTAACGTCACTACATGTAACGCGTTACTTTCGGTCAGTTTCGGGCTTAGTTGATATTTTACAGTTTTGGTACATGATCATAGATATATTTTACTGCTGAAGATTAAATCATTGCATTTTTAAACTTTTTTAAACTTTTATTCAAAAATTTATTATCCATATTTAAAATTTTTAATAATTTATTTTATTAATAAACGTAGACGATTATCCCAATTGTGCGTCACTTTTGAACCCTTAGCTAGCCGATCTTTTTTCAACATTGTTTGATTATTATTGGGTATGCAAAGTATTAACAGTAGATATTATTAATATTAATAATGATAATGGTAATGATAATAAAAATTGGCTGTAATAATGTATTGTAAAGTTAGGTAATTATAATAATAATAATTTAAAGTCCTTGAGTTTTACATATCCAGGTAGGATTTTCACAATGTCTGTAGGATCAGTATCACCTTCCATTTGACCTCTGATCTCTTCCATGGTCTAAGACTCTAGGTCCTGGAGTTATTGCAAGGAAAATAAAATTGAAGGGCTAGGTTACTAATCCTACGACCTTAACTCTACAATTATAATCCGGTAAATGTTGACAGCCAAACTCCACTTTTCATTATGTTGCCATTATTTTCCTAACATCTTTAGAATCTTCTAATCATTATGCAGGGAGAATATCGCGAAATGCCAAAACCTTCGGACAATGGACAACATGAAAGAAGGCATTAGAAATACTTGCAGAAACATTAATGGGGCTAGCACAGTTGCACTGATTCCTGTTCACGCGACCTTTCGAAAACGTATCTCAAAGTGTACCAAGGTGAATAGAAAAACATTTAGGTATCTGGTGGAGTGAAGCAACGACCATTTATTCCTCATAAATGTACGAGTTGCCCTTATGATGGGAGTGGATAATCCCGACTGTGGTCCACTTGCGCGGATGTTACCTTAACAATGTTTTCTTATACACAGTCTTTGTGTTAGAAATTGATGTCTGTGACAACGTATGTTGAACGAGCACACACACCGTCATTGTTTATCTGTTATGTCACTTTGCATGCCTTACACCTGATATATATTATAAAGTGATATATATATATATATATATAAAACAAGATATATATGTTATATATATATAAAAGAAATATATATATATATATAGATGATATAAACAAAGATATATATATATAATATATCTATATATATGGTATATGTTATGAGCAGCAGTTACATATATATAAGAGAAAGAAAGCATATATATATGGTTATATATATAAAAATTATATATATATATATGTTGTTATTATTATATATATATATATATATATATTATTACAAGGCTATATATATAAGGTTGTTGCTATATACATATACATATATTGTATATATATAGTAGTGGTATGAGTAAGGGCAGGTTGTTATATATATAAGATATATAGCAGTTATATGTAGTTATATATATATATATATATATATATATATATATATATATATATTATATTTATATATATATATATATATATATATATATATAAGCATATATATATATATATATTTATGTATATATATGTATATATAGTAGTTAAATAGTATATATATATATATATATATATATATATATATATATATATATATATATATATATATATATATATATATATATATATATATATATATATATATTAAGGTTATATATATTAATAGTTATATATATATATATATGAAAGTAATTAAAAACGTAAAAGTCAGCATACAAATGCGAAAAACGGCACAAACACCCAAACGATTACTGAACGAAGCATC
>JABUQX010025308.1:32500-42935 GCA_015478945.1 Trachelipus rathkii | reverse complement strand
TATTTATTTTAACGAGTAATGTATAAAAAGGTCTTAATAGGCTTTCTCCTCATATAACCTAATAATTATTAACATAAAAAATTTTTTTTACATTTTCTTTACTAAAATTTTACCAGGATCCAAAAAAATGTAATCCTTTTCGCTGTAGCTATTGTAGTTTTTGAGATATGATATTTTTTTTTTTTTTTTTTTTTTTTTTTTTTTTTTTTTTTTTACATTTCAACTTCACATTAATTTATGTATCATAGAGGCTACCTGTTGAAAATTTTTTTTTGATCCGCGCTCCGTTCCGTGTGGGCGTTAAGTAACTTCTAAATATACTATATAATATATAATATATAATTAATATATATATATATATATATATTTGACAGTAGTAGGAGGGTTCATTTATGAATTTGAAGTTTGCTTCCTAAAGGGAGGGGTGGCGCCCAGAACAGAGATGGGAGAGCATTGCTCGAGTTTAAAAGTATAAAGTTTGTTCTATAGGGGATATTTTGAGTGGACATGCTTAAAGCATGGTGTTATTTGAATATGCCCAAATCGTTCTTTTGGTCCACTTGGTATGAATGTGCTTATTTATGTTTTCTTCTAGATGAAAGGGGTTGTAATGTTGATTGCAGGGGGGACACCTATTTAAAGTGGATTTACCCTGAAATTGACAGTCTATCATGTTAAGATGGACTTTTAAAGGGAGAATTTTTGTTTGCATAAGTAGGTTGTGGATGGGTGTGGAGTGAAGGCAGCCCATTATTATCCTGAGAGCTTTATTTTGTATGGTTTCCAATTTCTGAATATCGGACCGATATAGTTTAAAAAGGGGCCGAGATATTGTCTATTTCAGTTAATGCTTTCAGTGCATTTAATCTATGTGTGACTCTAGATATAATAGTGTTGATGTGGGAGGTGAATGTCATGCGTGTATCAAAAACGCAAGCCTTGGATGGTGGTGTGTTTATTGAGAGGGAGTCTATTGTTTGATAAGAAAACTGTTTAGTGATTAATTGATTCTCTTCTGCCTGGGGTAATTAATGTAATAAGAGCATTTTAGAGGTGATGCAGTCATTCTATTTGTTGTTAGTTACGGTTCTATGTTGGTATATATATATAATATATATATATATATATATATATATAATATATAATATATATATATATATATATATTATATATATAATAATATTATATAATATATATATATAACCGGTTTATTATTATTATAATATATATATATATATATATATAATATATACTAATATATATATATTATATTATATATAATATTATAATATTATATATATATATATAATATTGATTTTTTATAGGTACTATGGAGACAGAATAAGGAACAAGTTCAAGTAGGTGATGGGGAATAAGAGGGTATCATCTTAAGAGGTGAGTACAATTAAACCCTGATAAGAGGGGTTTTAGTATTATGTAAATAGCTAGTAAATCAGTGTTTCTTTTTATTGCAGGTGTAGGAGGAAATGTTAAATTAAATGTTATTTTCTATTGAATCAATAATGTGTTTAAGAAATTAATACAAACTTATGTACTTAAGTTAAACCACAAGTTCCTGTTATTTTGTCCCATGCTTTTTGGTGGATGGAATCTTAATTGGAGGGCTTAGGAGTATTGATGAAAATAAATTACTATTATTGTCTCATCAGTGTGGACTCTATAAGTGCGCATGAGTTGCATCATTCTTAATATATTATACTGATAATATTACTAATACTGCTAACATCATTATTCATCAAATTGCTCATACTTTTGTCTCTTACTATTACTTCTATTTTCATCAATATTTTCCTGCGACATCAAAGAAGTTAAAGGTAATAGATTGTTTGGTCATATCCATTCTTATTATCTTATTAAATCAGTTTAATTTAACATTCTTTTGGTGATATTACTGGAAAATGGGAGGTTCAGGGGATGAAAAGAAAGGGGGTGAGAGAGAGCATAAGTATAGGAGTTGTCCAAGATTTGGTGGAGAGGATGATGAAGAGTTCGAAATTTGGTTGGATAGGGTAAAAGCATGGGAAGCATATGTGGATGGTGTTGCCAGGTTCCCTGGGATAGAGGTAAAATTGAGTTTGAGAGGAGAGGCATTCAAGGTGATTAGAGGAATACCAGATGCACAACTGAAGGAAAAGGAGGGAATAAACTTGATAGTAGAGGCACTAAAGGGAGTATATGGTAGAAATTTGGTGAGTGATAGGTTCAATAGATTGAGGTTTTTGTTTAACATTCAAAGGAAGAAAGAGGAGAATATGCGAGCGTACATTCAGAGGTTTAAAGGAGTATATGAGGATTGTGAGAAAGCAGGAGTGAGTGTAGGAGAAGAAATGAAAGGTTATTTATTGTTAGATAGATCGGGTCTAGAGGAAACAAAGAAACAATTAGTGTTAGCTTCGGTGGGAAGTGAGAGTATTACATTTGGGAATATGAAAGAATCATTGCAGAGAATATTTGCTGAGAAGGAAGAAAGAAGCGTACAAGTGCATAATTGGGAGGAGAGAGGAATGAGAACCTGGACAGCTGACAAAAGGACGACATATAACCAAAGGAAAAATCCTATCAAATGGGGAAAAGTGACACAGTGCATGATATGCAAATCAGAGTATCATTATGCGTTTAATTGTCCGAATAAAAGAGAGAGGATTAGAGAAGAGAGGGAAAAAGAGAAAAGAGAAGTTGGAGGAGAAAGAGTATATTGGGAGGACATAAGAGAGGAGAGTGATTGGTCAGAGAATGTTGAAGGAATCCTAGATACTGGGTGCGTAGCAACCATATGTGGGGAAAAGTGACTAGGAAAGGTGTTAGTGAATATAAGTAGAGAAGACATTAAGAGGATGAATGAGGAACAAGAATCTATAAAAGGGCAGTATGTATTTGGGGAAAACAAGTATGAGGCCTTCAAAGCAGTTAAGATACCTTGTAGGGTAGGGGGAATTAAGTTTTGGATTAGGACAGAAGTTGTAAAAGGTGAGATTCCATGGCTGATAGGGAGACAGACTATGGAAAAAATGAAAGTTATGATAGATTTAAATGATAAAAAGGTTATTTTTGGGGATTTAGGTAACGCAACCATACACTATAACACAGTAAGACACATCAGAGTAGGGTTACTGGATGCAAACAAAAAGGGGGACAAAAATGAAATGTGGTATGGCAGGTACAAGAGAGAATGGCTATTGGAACCAAAGGGAAGGAGGATTAAATTATTAAAGTTACATCTGCAATTCGGTCATGGGAGTTGTGAAAAAATCATGAGAATGATAAAGACAGCATATCGCAATGAAGAAGGAGTTAGTGAAGAGGTGATAAAGGAGATAGAGGAGGAATTAAAAGATCTGTGTAACACCTGTAAGGTATGCATAAGGTATAAAAGGACACCAGCGAGACCAGTAGTTGGTTTTCCTCAAAGCCAGAGGTTTAATGAGGTGGTTGCTATGGATTTGGGGGAGTTTGAAGGGAAATTGTTTTTACTATTGGTTGACGTTGCAACAAGGTTTTGTCAGGGGACGTGGATAAGAAGTAAGAAGGGGGAGGAAATAGCAGAGAAAGTATTAGATAGGTGGATTAGTGTATTCGGCGCACCTGAATGTTTCTTTACGGATAATGGATTGGAATTCAATAATAAGGAGATGAGGAGTTTAAATGAAAGATTTGGTATAAAGATGAGATGTACGGCAGCGAGAAAGTCCTTGGAGTAAACGGGCATCTGTGAAAACCGCCCGCTCTTTCTGTGAGCTTCCCCGCCGTAGTATTATATATATATATTATAATATATATATCTATATATATATATATATATATATATATATATATATAATATATATATATTTTAATCTATATATTTATATGTATATATATATATATATATAATATATGGGGTAATTGGTGGGTCGCGAGGTTACTAACTTTATGCATTTTGGCTTTTGGGGGGTCGTGAGGCTTAAAAGGTTGAGAAACGCTGCTGTAAGCCATCTTTTGTTACCTTTTTCAACGCACGCGTCGTAGGAGAATTTTTTCTGCCGACTGAAATCGTTGCCCTTTTAACAACAGATCCTTCATGCGAGGGAAAAGATAGAAATCAACTGGAGTCAAATCTGGGTAGTAAGGAGTTTGAGAAAGCAAAGGTACGTGGCTATTCGTCAGATATTCAGCAATAGCAATGGTGTCATCATTACGCGCTGTTGATGGTCTGCAGACACGCTCATCTTCCAGCGACTGCCAGCCTTCTTTAAAGCAAGTACATCACTCGTAAACTTGGGTTAGCGATAACGATTCATCACCATACACCTCCTTTGTTAAATTGAATGTTTCTGTAAACATTTTCCGTAATTTGACACAGAATTTAATGTTTGTTCTCTGCTCAAAGTAGGCCATTCTTAATTAACACTCTTTCCGATAACACACAATCGACAGTGCTCAAGCAAACTGAATTGTAAACATGGACACATGCTCAGCACTCTCATTACGCTGCTGTTATGCGTTCTTACAAGTCTGCCCACACATTTCTCACAACACCCCCTTATTTCATTGTAAGATATGAAGAAGACCAATCGGAATGTTCCGGTATTTCCTGATTCTACCACGTGTATATATCATATATATATATATATATAATATATATATATATATATTATATATATAATATATATATATATATATATATATATATATTATATAATATATATATATTATATATATAAATATATATATATATATATATATATCTTCTATTATATATATATATATATATATATATTATATATATTAAACTACATTTTAAATTATCTTTATTAGCTAATTATTTTCTATATTAATTATATTTCGTTCAACATTATAAATTAACGATAAAATAAGTACTAAATTATTAAAAATTTTTAAAATCATTTTAACAAATCATTATTATTAAGATAATGTTTGTCTAATATATATATATATATATATATATATATATTATATATATATATATATATATATATATATATCTATATATATACTATATATATATATATATAATTATATATATATATATCTATATATTTTATATATATATCATAATTTATATTATATATATATATATTTATATATATATATATATATTATATATATATTATATATATATAATATATAATATTATTATATATATATATATATATTATATATATATATATATATATTACACTAATATATATATTATATAATAGATATATATATATATATATATTACTAAGTATATATTATTATATATTAATAATATATATATTATATTGTGTCGTTTTTTCTACCCTCATATCATTACACTTTATTTATATAGGTTTGGGGATAGGTAGACAACGACATTTAGATCTACCCCAACATTGTTTTCAATAACTTTTATCAGTTTTTTTTGTACCTAAACTTTTATGTGAATAACAACGTCTTATTTTCTCCTTTTGCAGATCAGGATCATGGCTTCTTCAAGTAGACATACATGTGTAAATAATCCAGATAGCCTTCTGTTAAATATGTGACTGTGCACTACACACACACACACACAACACCACACACACAACTACTAGCACACACACACACCACACACACACACACACACACTACACAACACACATTACAACACACACACACTTGTCAAAGGCGCAGTATAAACAACTTTTTGCGAGGCGTGTCTTTAAAACCTATTGTGGAGTTCACCTTGGTGACCAAGACAAAGAAATTGGTTTGGCATATTGTGCGTCATAATTGTGAGGAAACTCTTCGTGAGTAGACATAAAGAAAACGACATGGTATGCTGTTGGGATTGCCATTGCTTAGCTGGAACCCAAGGACCACAAAAGTGATTGCTATTTTTGCATGGTCAATAGAAGGGTGTTGGCAAGAAAAAGAGGCATACGATATCCTATCCCAGTATTCCCCAGTATTCGGCCTATCTCGCTCACTCTTGAGGAATTCTTGGTTCCCGTTTTTAATGGTTTTACCCCTTCTGATGCTGAAAGTAGTGAACATGGTGAGGAAGATGACGAGGGACGTGATAAAGTGCATGAAGATATGGTATGGAAACCGAATACTCCTCATCTGCTACCGAGCAGTCGTCATTCCTCAGCGGCTTAGCCATCCGGAATTAAATCACTTTATTAAATTAAATCTACTGCACCGCTCAGAAAATGTCACATTTCCGCTAGCGGGACCTGATTTTGGTGGACAACTTTTCTCTCTGCCATGATATTCCAGGTCTTCTCAGCAAATTAGGCTGTACTTCCCATAGTTCAGCAGAATGGCGATCATTTCCAGATAGCTCTAAAACTAGTCTCAAGTGAAACACTCTACACAAAAGGTGTTACCCATCCATGAAGGTCTGGCAGCAGGGAAGCCAAACAATGTAAATGACCATCGTCCAAATCATGACAGGATCATATTTCCAGAACTCCACACATCAAGCTCACAATGACGAAACATTTCGTGAAGTCATTGAATACTAATGGTAATTGTTTTCAACATATAGTATCGTCTTTTCCGGCTTTGTTTTACGAGAATTTCAAAGGAGGTGTGTTCAATGGACCTCAAATTCGTGTTCTTTCACATGAAGAAAGATTTGTCAGGAAAATGAATATCAAGGAGAAAGCAGCATGATTGTCTTTCATGATGCTTATAAAAACTTCTTCGGTAACAGGAAGGCCGACAACTATGGAGTTGTGGTTGAAAAAATAATATTGGCTTTCCACAATCATGAGTGAAATTGGCGTAAATCATATTCCTGTAGTCACAATCTCAATACTCTGAGAACCTTTGGTGCTGCAAGAGATGAAGAGGGCGAGTGCTTCCATCAAAACCTAAAGACTATGGAAGGGCGTTATCACTGCCGATGGGACAGGAATATGATGTCACACTACTACTACTAAGGCATCAAACAAGATTGTCCAGAGGAAATCCACAAACACAAGAGCTACAACCGCAAATTTTTGCCTGAACAGTGCCTATATGAACTTTGAATGCCATTCATATAAAAAAAAAAATTTTTGCCATTACCTGGCATATATATATATATATATTAATATATAATATATATATTATATATATATATATATATATTATATAATAATATATATAATATATATTATAATATTATATATATATATAATATATATATATATATATATATATATATATATATATTATCTCAAGAAAATTAACATATTATTTATCAATGTTGATATATATTTCCATATCATTAAAGTAGGGTTGGCCGACGCAACGGTGTGCGGTGTCGGTGCGGTGCGTTGGCGCTCATTTTTGGCGGTTGCGGTGCGGTGCGCAGCAAAATTTCAGCGACTGGTGACGTGCGGTGCGGTGCGGAAGAAAATAAAGGCGGTGCGGTGCGAGCACGAGAAAAATTAGTTGGTGCGGTGCGTGCGGGTGCGTGGTGCGGGCCTCTAACGCACCGCACCGCCACCAGTTCCCGACAATTTTCTAAAAAATAAAAAATGTGAAGGAAAATAGTGATTGGAATAATATATATTATATATATATATTATATATAATATTATATAAATATTATATATTATTATATTATATATATATATAATATATTTATATTATATATATATAAATATATATAATATATATAAATATATATATAATATATAATAGTAGATATATATATTATATATATATATATATATTTATAGATAAAATAATATAATATATATATATATATTATATATATATAATATATATATATATATATTATATATATATATATATATATATATATATATATATAATATATATATTTATATATTATATATATATATATATATATATATATATTAATATATAAATATGCCTTATTAGGTGTTTTTGGCAACAGATTCTTCAGGGATAAGAGTGAAAAGAAGGTTTACAAAAGATTTTTTTGGGAGCAAGAAAATTAACGATGTAGGATCACTAACGTTTAGTACAAACACTCTTAGCACTTCTGATATTCCTGTTCTGAGGTTTATCAAAATTAAAGAGTGATAGGTAAACAAATAGTTTTTCATTTACAATGTTCATTGTCCCATCATTAATGGTACAATAACAAATGTAACCGAACCATAAATTTAGAGGAGAGAAAAGAGTGCTCAATATCGTCTCTTTCATCATTTTAATTCATTGACTGTCATTGTCTGAGGATACTAATACTCTCTTCAGAGTTATTACGAGAGGATGACAAACAAATATTTGCTGATTATCATAATGATGTCTTTAAATGATAGTACAAGGATACAATTGTTTAGAACAGATATTGTCGGGAGGGGGAAAACATTTATTTTTATTTCATCAGAGCGGCCCGTACTGGCAAGGAGATACATTAAGTTCTTGCAACCTTTAACATAAATTCTGAGTAACGTCATGTATACTGAAAGTTAGCGAGTTTTAATTCTGGCCTGTATTTTTTTTAGTTCTTACTGAGCCATCTCGAAGATTAAAAGTGTGCCGCATTGACCTAATTTGAGAGAACTTGCTGACTCTTTTTGAGACGTCACAACATTTCTAATGTTGGTGACTGACGAGTTTGTGTTGTTCACTCAAGAAAGGATCAGAACTTTCTCTTTATACTGGTACCAGCATCTCTCATGACAAGTGAACATCATCTGGGGATAGTTCCATTTCGCACAACATCAATACGTCACTGATATGTTCACCTGTATGACATTCAGTGAGAGGTTCTGAGCACGACACAAAATTTGGCTTTTGAAATAATTGTCTCCGGCAAGACTACTCAGAGAAAACAAAGAAACTTTTGATGAATATTTGACCATTCGTCGGTGGAGAAAGCTAACTTGAATGATATTTGATAGAGGTTATTAATTCTGACACTTTAGTTTTAACACAAAATTTGGCTTCTGAAATAATTGTCTCCGGCATGACTACTCAGAGAAACAAAAAACTGCTGATGAGTATCTGACCATGCGTCGGTGGGAAGAAGAAAAGCTAACTTTAATGATATTTGATAGAGTGTTTTGCTATCATACTTTTTTTCAATATACTCTTAGTATTAATTTGATAGGTGTTTGATAGGACTGATACTTCGCAAGCCGTACAAAACCAGAATTCAACTGGCGAAGCAGTATCATCCTTACTATTAATTATCTGTTAAAAATATTTACTATATCCATTCTTTATGATTTTTTCGTTTCATGTCCCATATATTTGGTTTTATATTAGTTTCAAGAATAATCTGATTCGTGCTTAAAGCTGGAATTGGGGATCCTTTACTCTTTTTCCTTTCTACATTGTTCCTTGTGTTTGCTGCTTAGATAGTTCTTAACCCAGATGTCATTTCTTCCTTTCCGAGAATAATTATAATTGCAAAGTGTATTTGCGTTGTCATTGGAAACAATATCGAATTAATTCGAAAAACCACACTGGATTAAGATACTGTTTGGAAAATTGTCAACAAGTTATTTCGAGCGGAAAATACTAACAAGTACAAGCCTATCAATATTAATATGCTAGATTTCGATTGTGACTTAAATTACTGTCACTACCTTGATGGCACTAGTCAGTGGTTCTCACAAAAAGTTGTTAAAATTTTTTCAAACAAGTTCCATCAGAACATTCTTTTAATCGCATTCCGAGTTTCCGAGTGGCGAATGCAAATAATTTATTTTTCATATTTGTTGAATCGGAGTCAATGCGAATATTTAAAAACATGCAAATATATATATATATTATAAAATATATATATATATATATATATATAATATTATTAATATAATATATATTATATATATATATTATCATATATTATATTAATTATATATATATATATATATATATATATATGTATATATATATATATATATATATATATATATATTATTATATTTTATTTATTTATATTATATTTATTATATATATATTATATATATATATATGTTATAATAAAAATTTATATAATATATATATATATATAATATATATATATATATATATTGTTCATTTTCTTTACACACTCACCCTCTAGGGATAGGCAACATCTTACTGACCACCATTTATCCACATATCATATTAACATACTTAACATCCTCACCCCTCTTCTAGATAACATCTTACAGACATCCCTACTACTTATATCTCTATGTGCTAGGGGGAGAAAAGAATTGCCCACATTCGTTATGTCTTTGCGGTGTCGCAGAAGGCTACTAAGGGAATGGTAGTTAGGTTGGCTGCCCACTACCACTATTTCTTTGATAGAATGCTATGCATGACTCGGAGAGGTCGTGATCGTAGTAAACGGCCTTCTATCTTTCGGCAAAATTGCATGAATTGTATGGGTACATGGAATGTCAGAGGAATAAATGTTGAGGAAAAGAGGAGAGAGGTGATGGATGTAGTTAGAAAGGGCAAATTTAATTTGCGCGCTGTGACTGAAACAAAG
>JABUQX010025308.1:0-27500 GCA_015478945.1 Trachelipus rathkii | reverse complement strand
AAAAATTGTCAGGAAAGAATGAGAAGATGGAGCCAGTAAGATGTATTGCATTTTCTACTGGAGAAAAGATTTTTTAGTTCCCTTGAGAATTATTTTGCCTGATTTCGGAATGAAATTATAAGCAGCATAGTTTTCGGGAGTATGAAGTCGACAGTAATTCCTAAAGGCAGCGTCCCTGCGGCTAATAACACGAGAACAAGCAGAGTTAAACCAAGGTTATTCCGGTTAGTTGAAGTAAAAATCATAGGGCTGCACGTCGCCATGTCAGATGGAATAGCTCGTACTTTGCACACCCGAGAGACCCATTCCACCAAAGCTGTAGTCATTCCAAGAAAAGTGAAAGAAATACGAACGCAGGTTGGACACCAATTTGCAAGCACGCGAATTTCCATAAATACGGTCTTCTCGCCGTAGGCGGGCCGTTTCTTTCTGCGAAAGACTGAAGTGATAGAGCATAAAACAGATATTTTGAGGAGTGATCGGAGGACCCAGAGGGGAAATAATTTAAACAGAATAAGGGATAAGAATTAGATATTAGAAAAGTCTAGAATGTTGGGTTTCAGCTCAAAGACGATCAGAGATTACGAGTAGGAAGTTGCACTAACTTGCTCGAGGTAATTCTGGATAGAAAAGTCGTAGCAAGTTCATCAACTTTATCTTGAGAATTAGGAAAGCAATGAACTAAACTAAACGTTGAACTAAACCAAGAATGATGATGTTCAGAGAAATGTGAAGAGAGAGAGAATGTGTTATAATTTATTATGACAGGGTTAGCTTGAGCCATTACGGTGTAGAATATTCGGAAAACTTTAAATCAAAGACACGGGAACAAACATCATTCCACACATTGGCCAACTGCCTTTTGCTGAAAATTGAGGGAAGAAATAGTAGGAGTCAACAGAGCAGGGTTGAAGTCAGAACGCTCAAAAACCCTAGTTTCGGTTAGGAATAAAAGTGAGTTTGGGGAGAGAGGTGATGTTCAACAAAATGAAAAATTAGATTTTAAACCGCGAATGTAGCAAAAATTTGTGACCGAATGAGGCCGTGCATTAATTGGCCGCCAATTCCGTGACGGCACCAACTCCATCACCGGAGGCTGTCAATGGCCTTTAATAGTGATGATGGTAGGGTGGATAAAGGGTTATTTTCGGAAGCTTCTCGGAGACTAATCGCGCTGGCTGCCCATTTTATAGCATTTTTTATTTTACTTTTTAAATATTTTGTTGTCTGTAATTGTATTTTATGGTTTGTGATAAGGGAGAGGAGAGCTTACTCCAATGTAAGAAGAATGTGGATACGAGTGCAAGAGGGGCATACAACATTGGGCACTGGAGTGCCATGGGATGCACTCTAAGACTCCATATATGGAAAATGTGCGTATCTCATCGCTTTTAGGAGCGATTTTTCTTCCCTTTGATTATAATATATATATTAAATATATATATATATATAATTTATATATATATATTATAATATATATATATAATATATATCTCTCTCCCTATATATATATATATATATATATATATATATATATATATCGGTGTGGTGCGGTGCGTGTGTGGGGTGCGGTGCAGTGCGGTGCGGTGCCCTGTGGTTCGCTCTCGGTATGTGCGGTGCGGTGCGCACTGCAAAAGAGCCGGTGCGGTGTGGTGCGGTGCGGTAGGATGATGGGTGGTGCGGTGCGGTGCTGGTGCACGACCTCCCGGTGCGGAGCGGTGCGGTGCGCAAAAATCCGGTGTTCGGCCAACACTAATTAAGAGGTGATTTTATTTTTCCCTAATGTCAAATCGTCATGTATATTCTGATGCACTTACATCTTTTTTTCTTTTTTTATAATAATAATAATAATAATAATAATAATAATAATTAATAATGATAATAAATCTTTCTAATAATAATAATAATAATAATAATAATAATAATAATAATAATAATAATAATAATAATAATAATAATAATAATAATAATAATAATAATAATAATACTTGAAGTGTATCTTCGTCAGGATGGTATCCAAGATGGTATCCAAACTCTGCAACATGAATAGTTTTTTGACAATTTTACGTATCGGTGGAAAATAAAAATGTCGAATTGAATAATAATGATAATGATAATGATAATGATAATGATAATGATAATGATAATGATAATGATAATGATAAAAAATAATGATAAAAAATAAATAATAATGATAAAAAAAATAAAAATGTCGAATTGAACATAAATAAAATGTAGCTTCCAGAGAATAACTAACTAAAAATATGAAATCCTCCCACCCAAAACCCAAATTAGGTTAGTACAGATTAGGGTTGGCCGAGCACCTGAATTTTGAGCACCGCACTGCACCGGAGTCAGCGCACCACGCACCGCACCGCAACAAAATTTATTTTTGTCGCACCGCACCTCATCGTATCAAAAGTTTTTTTTTTTCGCACCGTACTCCGCACCGCACCACACCACGCACCGCATCTCTATATTTATAAAATCGCACCGAATCGGGACGGTGGAATTGTGTACCGCACCGCACCGCACCTGCTGTGTCGGCCAACCCTAGTACAGATGCTGGTATCAATGCAATAAAAAAAATTTTGCTACAAAGAGTTTTCTTTTAAAATTTTAAGAAAAAAAAAAATAATATTTCTTTTAGCTTAGTATTCAATAATTTAAATACATGGTTACCAATGTAATACATTTTATTTACTATACTCGAGAAATTCAGTTGGCAGCCCTGCAAAACTTCTTCAATATATTTTTCCTAAGCGTTAAGCTTTATTCATATATTAATAAAAATATATCTGAAATTTCATTGTAATGTAACCTTTAAATTAAGAACAAAAGTTAATTTTTTGTTTTATAAATTAAAAGTTGCATTACTATACTATATATATATTATATATATTATATATTTATATTAATAATATATATTTATATATATATATTATATATATATATATATATATATATATAATATATATTATATATATATAATATATATATAGTATTATATAAAAAAAAAAAAATATATATATATATATATATATATATATATATTAATATATATATATAGAGGTCGTACTGCCTGCCATTCGTACACACCATATATATACTATATATATATATATATATATATATATATATATATATATATATATATATATATATATATATATTATATAAATATATATAGATATATATATTATAATAATATATTTATATATCATATATTTGCTCATGATAAAATTTCTATAATAGAGAGCGATACGGCAAATAATGATTTCCTTATTGTTTTGAGGGGATAGAAGGGTATGGGGGCTTGCCCCCTCCCCCATGTAGCTGCTACTTTCTTACTTTTTCTCTCCCTTAATTTTTTTTTCCGCGCGCATATATAATATATTATATATATATAGTATATATATATATATAATATATATATATATATATATATATATATAATATAATATATATATAATATATTATATATATATATATATATATATATATATATATATATATATATAGTATTAATATATATATATATATATATAATATATATATATATATATTCGTGTTCTGACAAAATAAATTAGTGATCGATAATCGGAAACCAATGAAAACTGGCTCAAGCTTATAATAATAATAATAATAATAATAATAATAATAATAATAATAATAATAATAATAATAATAATAATAATAATAATAATAATAATAATAATAATAATAATAATAATAATAATAATAAAGGTATTATTAATAATGCGATGATAGTAGTAGTGGTAATAGCAGCAGCAGAAGAAACAACTATATATTATAGGTATAATAGTTAATACCAGGTGTGCGAAGGCGGTAAATTTATTTGTCTGCTCCAAACTCCAACACTCTAACTCCAACACTCCAACTCCAACAGTAAACTATAACTCCAACACACCAACTCCAACACTAAACTCCAACTCCAACTCCAACTCCAACTCTCCAAATCCAGCACTCCAAATTCCAACCCAAGGAGCGTCCCACGGAATATATTATTAAAGAATATTGAAACGAAACGTCTCATTACTTTCCCATTTTAATTCTTACGGCAGCAGGATTTAAATATAGAAGTATCTCCCTTTAGTTTTTACTGCAGTAATATTAAATAATCATGGGATGTAAATTAATATTTGGAGAGTTAGGCTTATAGTTGGCTGAGCATTGAAATTTTGGTCACCGCAATGCACCAGAATAAGTTATTTTTGTCGGACCTCACCGCACATCTATGTTTTAATGCGCACCATGCACCGCTCCTCTATGATTTTAATTCGCACCGCTCCGGGATACTGTTATAAGCGCACCACGCACGGCACAGCACCGCAACCGGTGCGTTGGGTAACATTAGCTCTAATATATTAATACGTTTTATCAACCTCCTTGCGCAAAATGTTTATAAAAAATTTAATACTCGCCATTATTTAACGGTTTTTGATAATAAAATTATCTTTTATTCAGCAAAACGTTTAACGAATTTACTCGTATTTTCAGTTGTTCCAATATTTTTTAATGATTGTCGCCAAAGTCTTTTAAATATCATCTTTGTCGCTTATGTTTCATTTTTATTTACATAAACGGCTTTTTGATATTGATTAAATTTTGTTGATTAAATTAATTGACTCGCTGATTAAATTAGATAATAATAAATATTTAAATTTAATTACATAATAATAAATATTTAAATAGATAATGATAAATATTTAAATTTAATTAGATAATAAATATTTAAATTTAATTAAATAATGATAAATATTTAAATAGATAATATAAATATTTAAATTTAATTAGATAATAATAAATATTTAAACTTAATTAGATAATATATATAATATATATATAATAAAATATTTAAATATAATTAGATAATAAATATTTAAATTCAATGAAAATGATAAATATTCTCTAAATAGATAATTAATAATTATATATATATAATTTCAATAACCTATATTTAAAACTTTATGTGTTTATCGACTTTATCTTGAATCGATAATTGTGTTAAATTAACAAGATAATAAAATTATTTAAATAGCATAGTAAATAAACTAAATAAATTGAATAAATAAATATTTTAAATAATTAATAATATAGATATTATGAATAAACCAAAAATAATAAATATTTTAAAAATTTAATTAGATTATAAAAATATTTCAACTTTAATTACATAATGATAAATAGTTAGACTTAATTATAATCTACAATATTACAAAAAAAAAAAAAATCTATCTCCCAATTAATCGGGATTTTTGCCCGATTTCTAATGGAATGCACCAGCCTAAGACTCCACCATTTTAAAATACCCACCACCGACTCCGGCTCCATCATTTAAAAAATACTGGTCCTGCTATGGTTCCAATACCACCTTTGTATAATTGACAGTGTTGAATGTCTCCCAAAAAAGTAGTAATAGTTTTCTCTCTATTTATAAATGAAGTATCTTGAAACTTTATGTTCAATAAATTCAATTTTTTAAGCACCAGCTAATAACAACAACATCTGCAACAGAATCACCTGTGGGACTGTATTATTTTAGTCGTAGCTTTTTTTTACTTATTTATTTTCATACAGATAAACTCCACTCTCACGGGCAGCCGTAATCAAGGAGGGCGTGTACTCAATTAACGTCCAAGGAAAGACGAAGCCAAGCCCAAGGAGATAATATATCTCATCTCTCTCATTCTTCGATCAGTTGTGAAACGTACCTGGACCCTCTCTTTGTTTGGCTAGTGCTCTACCACTACCACTGAGGGCCTACGGCGCTAAAGTATATTATAAAAAAATATAGCTTTATAAAACATACATTTCTACAATTATTGCTGTTGCGGCTTATTGCGGCACCAAAAATAATTATTAAAATCAATTGAGAAGCGTTATCATGCTCACCTGTATATGCATCGCAGGTTATTGTAAAAACTTGTGAAGCCCCTCTCAGACAATCTTGGCCACCCTCCACTTTCCAAACGTTCATATTTTACGCTGGCCGCCTGGGTAAGTACCTCGACGCCTCCACGAAACTTCTCGATTCTTGTTAGAAATAGTTTGATTGTAGTTCAGGCTTATAGTTAGTATATATATTATTATATATATAGGAATTTATTTTGAGAGTGAGGTATATATGCGAAAAATTTGAACTTTCTTCTCTCATATTATATATCACTTACCCTTACTTATGCTATTTATCTACATATAGTATATATATATATTATGATATATATATCATATATAAGATACACCTTCTGAGTACCTATATATATATATATATATATACTAGTATACTATATATAATATATTTAATTATATATACTATTATATATACGTCTATATATACAGTATATAACTATAGATATATATATATTATTACTATATATATATATATTATATTAATACTTATATATAATATATATATTATATCACAATATATATTTCAGCATATATATATTAATATATATATATATAAATATATACTATAGTATATAATTAATATATAATATATATATACGTTATAATATCAATATCAAATATATATAATAATATTATATATATAAAATATAATATATATTATAAGTATTAATTAATATATATATTAATATATATATATTTATTAATTATATCTATATATAAATATATATATATATATTTATATACAATATAATAGATATATATATATGTATTATATATTATATATTATTAATTATATAATAATATTATAAATATATATATATAATATATATATATACTATATTAAATATAATTATAATATTATAATAGATAATATATTAAATATAAACAAGGAATAATAATAATAAAGTATTAATATAATGAGCAAATAAATGTAAAAAAAAATATTAGTAAAATAATATTTTTAAAGACCTTCAAAAACTCAGTAAGACAAGTGAAGTAGAAATTTGATAATGATATATACTATATTGAAACTAGAGAATGATCTAAATGAGAAACTCAGAGAGAGAAGAGAGAAGAGAGAGAGAGGAGAGAGAGAGAGAAGAGAGAGGCTGTTATTAGTCAATAACTCAATATTTCATGCGAGTGCTCGTTCGCGTGATCTACCCCTGATAATACTGCTGTCGAGAAAACACAGTCAAAAAACAACGACCTCTGGATCACGACCACACCTAAATGCCCAGCGGACCAGACCCTAAAGATGACTGCACAGATTCCAATGCACGTCGCGTGCAAACATCTCGGGATTTAAACGAAATTGGAAAAATATATGCCCTTCTATAAAACACTCATCAGCGAAAACTAAAAACAGTTTTCCCTTTTTTCGATTCCTCATTAATTTAAAACGTTTAAGCGTAATAAAAACAGAAGGTTAATAAAACCAAAGGGAACATTTGTTAATGCTTATGCTCAGACTCCATTTGTGCTAAATGAATCTTTTGCGCTAGAATAATTTTACCATTATATATAAATATAAAAATCTAATAATATAATTATAAAATTAATGATGAAAAGTAGATTTGCTCCAAACCAATTATTAATATAAAGAGTAAGAGAGTAGATAGAGAGCTATATTAAAATAATAGTAATAATTAAGGAAAATACTATATATATATATAATAGAATATGAGGTAATACTAGAATTATCTATAGAAGTTGAAAAAAAATACAGTATTTAAAGTATTAGAGAATCTATTGAAATATTTAATGATATTTTCTTAATTATAAAAATTAAATTAAATTTAGATTTTATATTTATATTTTATAAAAATTAAATATGATTATGAAAACTTTGCATTATTTTTAAATATAGAATTAATATATAGATAAATCTTAGTAAAATAATTCATAGAGTAAAGATAACTGTATAAAATATAATATATATAAGAGCAATGCCTAAAAACTTCCAAATAAAACTAACACTAAAGAAAACTATAGAGAATACATACAAGTAAAACAAGATAAAAACTATGTTACGGAGAAGAGAAAATCAGCGGTACTTGGCATTTAAAGTTTAGGAAGTCTTTGAAAGTATTGAATGATTTATGATCATTTTCCTTAATTCAATAAATAACTTTCGTACCCCTACCGCATACATCATTGTCAGGTTAATATCTTAATTGATGATAAAAGAAAATGGGATCATGAAATTGCTTTTGAGTAGGTACAAAAGCTAACTAAAATCTGATAAATGGAAAATAAAAAGAGATTAAAAATTTGGAAAAAAATTACCAGTCCAACAGATTTTTTTTTTTTTTTTTTTCTCGTCTCAACAATTCTCCCACTTTCCCTTTGATTCTCGCTAACCTCTTTATAGGCACCGAACTGTTACGTCACTGTCATTATAATGCCGCTATTGCAATTCAAATTGCTTCTCTAAACTAATTATTTATAATTTAAGTCCTTCGTCTGTAACTCATCTTTCTTCACAATCTTATCCTCTATCTTTCCAAAATTAATGAGTTAGTGAGAGAAGTAGAGTTGATAGAACAAAAAGCTCTATATTTCAAGACTCCTCCCAAAGGAATTGCGCATATTTTACACAAGAGTTAACAACATCCCAGTATCAAGCCAGCACTGGGGATGCTCAGGACATCTAAACACTTAAAAGCTCGTTTAGTGGTTAAAATTGCGCGAATAACAGATTGTAAAATATAAACGAAATATATACAACGCTGGTGTTTTGCACTAACTAAATGTGAACAGTGTACAAGTATAAACAAAATCCAAAAAAGGAAATGCCAAGAACAGGCAAAGGTTTGGCTATGTGATGTCGAAGAAGATGCTAGTGCTGTTTGGAAGTTTTGACGTCTCAGTAGGAGAGCATAAAGTGTTGTGGGCCCATTCAAAATCAAAGTTCTGACGGGCATCAAGGCGAGGCCATCAAAATTGAGCCATCAAAGTCTTGAGGCATCAAAAAAGGTTGAGCCATCAAAACTTGAGGCCTTTTCAAAATATCGAGTTGATGTGGTGTGGTGTAGGTATATTCTGTTTGTGTGTAAGTGTGTACGTGTATCTGTGTGTTTGAGTGTAAGTGTAAGTGTCTACGGGTAAGTGTAAGTGTCTATGGGGTGAGTGTAAGTGTCTATGGCGAGGGTGTTAAGGTTCAGTTATTGTGTGTACTGTGGAATAAGTGGAAATAGTGTATGTTTGTGGGTATGTTTATAAGTGCTAAGTGTAAGTTGTGTATAACTGTCATAGTGTATGTGTGTATATAGTGTGAGTGTAAGTGTGTATAAAGTGTCTATGGCTGGGTGGTAGGTGTGTGTGTATTCTGTGTGTGGTGTGAGTGTTCTAGCGTGGGTTGTACCCCTTCTGGTGGGTGAGCTATAAGTGTAAAGTTTTAGGTGGCGTGGTGGTGTATAAGTGTGTGTGTTGTTGATGGGTGGTTGTGTGTGGTTGTGTGTGGTGTGTGTGTTGTGTGTGTGGGTGTGTGTAGGTGTAGGTGCAAGCACGTGGCGTTTTCAAGGAGGATCGCCGATATATATATTATATACTAATATTATATTATATATATATAGAATATATACTATACTATATATATAAATATATAATATTACTATATATTATATTAATTTAGTATATATAATTATTATTATTATAATAATTATTATTTTAATTTATTATTTATATATTAAATATATAAGTATATATGAAAAAAGGTATATTATATATATTATATATATATATAATTAATATATATATTCATATATATAGTAATATATATAATATATATAATTATTATTATATATATATATATATATATATATTATTATTATTATATATATTTAAATATATATATATACCTATAATTATATAAAGTCTGATTTTGGAAGTTTTATAGGACTTTAATTCATAGAGATTCCTCATTTCTCAAGATTCTTAGCCTTAGATCTGTGGCCGTTAAATCTGCCCCTTTGTTACTTGCCAGGCAGTGGTAGACGGGTGTCGGTTTACCTGAGTGATTATTTTTGAAGTCCGAAGGCCTCGGACAGCGGTAAAAAGGCGTTTAAAAGTCGTGAGTCAGTAAGGGACGGGCTTAAGAGCAGACGGATAAGGGAAGGTGAATCGTGAGTCCCATGCCGGGTGTGTGTTGATCGGCGTGTGCTGTGTGTGTGTGTGTTGTTCAAGTTAGGAAACATACACTGCGTTCAGTTAGCAATAGTACAAATGCGTCAAGTTAGGAATAGATTACCTACATGCGTTCAGTTGCATCAGAAGGGTTCATACATGCATTTGCAAAGTTAGCGATCGGTCATAGCCAATTACAGGCACAGGGTACCTAACAATCACCTCAGTGTTTAGACAGTTACTAGCTACCCAAGAGTGGGGCCGACAGGTACTGCACGAAAGATATAGATATAGATCCCTACTGAACCTTATGAAAGATCCAATTCCAGACCTTGATACGGCTATTTCAAAGGCGGCCAGACATTTCAAGCGTCAAAAATCACAAAGAGGCGGGCTAAGTCGCCATAAAAGGTGGCGTCAAAGGGGCGGCTCAAAAACTAGGGGGGGTGCCCGAAGACGGTCACCCGGCGACACGCCGACGTAACGACGGAGGGGCCGCACAACTAGGACGCCCGACATGTAACGCCTCCCTATTAGGCCCGAGCTACAGTAACGAATGCTTACAGAACGGTTGCTAACCCGCCAACTTCTTCTGGCGCACTACCCTCTTCGAACAAATTTTTAGGGGTTCACGCAAAAAAAATTCCTAGCGGTTTGCCAAAAAAAAATTAGCGGGCTCCCCAAAATAAAATTAGGCCGTTCCCAAACAAATTAGGGTGGGGACACGTACTTAACCGCTCAAACCTCCACAAGCACACGTACCCACAAACTCTCCGGACTTAAAGAAAAGACAGTAAAATGGACCTCGGACGGGCCAATCGCGAGGCTTGGACGTTACAGTCGTACGTCCTATGATGCTCAAAGGGCCAGCTTGGCGTACCGCTTGCTGCTGCGGCCAAACTAGACATCCAGATCCAGGTCTGTGCCTCGCGCCAAAATCGTGTGGATATTTAGTTGAGTTTGTTTCACAGCACACGTTAGATCTGTGGTGGTACGGGGCCGGTCTTACTGCATCGATAGTATGATCGATTCATCCCACGACCCCTACAAGCAGAGCCGTTATGACTTTTATCAAAATGCTTAACCACGTACCTTTACAGCCTTCTCCGCTGTGCTTGCCGAGCCTATATAACGGATATTCCGGCCTATCTTCACGGCTACAAGACTGTTCTGGCCATCCCCATGGTCGCTACTACGTGCGCACTGACTGATCATTCATACGGACCTAGCACTATGGATCTAGCGGAAGATCCGAAGAGCCGTGGCAACACTCGTCTGTCAGATGCTACTTATCTGTTTCTAATATTATCGCCCTCACCCTTGATAGAGCACCGACTGCCCGTGGCATCTCGCCTATCCTGACAATCTAGCTGTAGTTACAGTATGCGCGAACTGTCGCATGCCGTGCGTGCACAACCCAGGTCCATAATAAACCAATCCCGATGTGAATGGGCTAGCGGTACCACTCCTGATACCGTAATAACACTACTATTTCGATCGGCCAACTGACCCAAAAGCCTAATACTAATCACTTAGCTCCGTTACTCCATTACCTCGGTCACAGCCGAAGACTATACCCCTTAGAATGGCTTCAGCGTTGCAATCATCGAGCGGGCAGCATCAACATGCCGTGCTTCTAAACTCTCCGATTTCATTGGAACCATGTCATCCCAACAGTATCGGCTCGCAACCCAGCCTCCGCACCCGTTCGCACACGCGTCTAATTTGTACCTCTCTTACCGCCTCGGGCTTTACAAGCCTCCTAAAGGAATCTGTAAGACGTATAAACCAACGGACGTGTAAATACTCTCAAACTAATAGACCTACTACTATCCGGTGCAGCCCTTTTCAAACCGTATATCCTAAGCGGCACCCACTTTTAGAACTAACCTTCAAGCTGCCTCGAACATCAAAAATGTTATTACAAATTAGAGGGATACTGGATCGATGGGGTTACTGGCTTAGAACGTTAGAACAAACCTTCTAAGCGGTGAATATCAAAAACTGTTATATAAGTTCGGAGACCGAATTCTTTTTAAGATGTACATTTAACATTTACCAAAGGATCACAATAGTTCGTTTGATTTTACCTTATCTAGGTCACAACTAATTTTAGTGTTTTAATTTAAATAAAAACATCGAGTTGAATTTGAGTTCAAAAATGCTACTTAAAGTTTATCTAACTTTTTCTGAATGAATCGATGTTACCGCTTGTTCCTATTTTCATTTAAGAAAGACTAATCTACACTTCTCAATCTACCAATCGTACAGTGAAAAATTCTTTGCTATATTGATGTGCTTGAAATCGTTTATGACAAAGCTAATGCCCAATTACTTCGTGTTACATTCATGTAAAATCATATCTATCAGAATTGCCCATTGTAATCGATATTGTCATAATTTATTTAGTATTTTGAAAACTTCTATTAATTTCCTCTCAATCTTTCTTGTCTCTAAAGAATGTATATTTAATCCCCGTAGTCGTTTGCTCGTATGCCTTACCTCTCATTCTGGTATTAATTAGGTTGCCCTTTTTTGAATTCTTTCAATTGGGGTATGGACTCCAAAACTGTACTGCGTATTCCAGATGAGGTCTAACTAATGTTTTATAGAGAGGAACTATTATATTTTTTTAGATTATATTCTAAGTTTCTTGCAATATAAGCCCAAAGGCTTTATATTGCTTTCTCTAAGCAGCTTTCAACACATTGTTTCGCAAATTTTTAAATCCTTATTTAAAATAATGTCTAGATCCTTTTCCTCCTAACAACTTTGATAATGTGTCAAATCTATTATGTAATCCATTATTTTTTGTTCACTACTCCCAAAATGTATAGTTACATTTATCGGTGTTAAATTTCACTTGCCATGTTTTTGACCAATTTACAATCTTACTCAAATCGATCTGGAGTGATTGATAATCTTTCTCACAATTTATGCAATTTCCATGTTTCATATCATCGCGCAAATTTAGAGATATTGCATAAAATATCATCCATCTATGTCATTTACATGAAAAATAAACAGTATAGGACCCAGGACCGATCCTTGGGCGTGTCCCAAGGATCTGTCCTGGGTCCTATACTGTTTATTTTACATGTAAAATGACATAGATGATGAGTTATTTATTAAGCAATATCTCCTAAATTTGCGGCAATGATCGAAACTTGGAAATGCATAAATTGTGAGAAAGATTATCAATCACTCCAGATCGATTTGATAAGATTTGTTTAAAATGTGAGTACATGACAAGTGAAATTTAACACCGATAAATGTAATTATACATTTTGGGAGTAGGAACAAAGAATATGATTACATAATAGATGAAACAATTATCAAAGTTGTCAGTGAGGAAAAGGATCTAGGGACTATTATTAATAAGGATTCTTAAAAAAATTTGCGAAGACAATGTGTTGAGCTGTCTAGAAAGCCAAATAAAGCTTGGGCTTTATTGCCAGAAAACTTTGAATGATAAATCTGAATATATAATAGTTCCTCTCTATAAAACATTTAGTTAGACCTCATCTGGAATACCGCAGATACAGTTTTGGCAGTCCATACCCCAATTGAAAGAATTCAAAGAAGGGCAACCAAATTAATACCAGAATTGAGAGGTAAGTCATACGAACAACGACTACGCGAATTAAATATACATTCTATAGAGACAATAAGATTGAGAGGAAAATTAATAGAAGTTTCAAAATATCTAAATAAATTTGACAATATCGATTACAGGCAATTCTTTAGATTTGATTTTAATGATGTAACACAAAGTAATGGGCATAAGCTTTGTCATAAACGATTTCAAACCAATATAGCAATAAATTTTTTCACTTACGTTGTAATTGAGAAGTGTAATAGTCTTTCTTATGAAATAGGGAACGGCGATAACATGTCGACTTTCATTCAAATGAAAAAATTAGGTGGGCACATTACACAATATTTCTCTTAAGGTCTTAACATATTGAAGATTATTATATTTTATTTGTAAAGCACTAAAATTAGTTGTGGAACCTAGATAAGTTTAAAATCAAGAACGAACTCTGAGATCATTCTGGGTAAATCATTAAAAATGTACAATTCTGTAAAAAGAATTCGGGCTCCGAACTACTATATAACAGTTTTGATATTCACCACTTAGAAGGTATCTAAACAGCCAAAGGTTGCTATCGACCTTAATAATCTGTTCAAAATTTACACTTGGTCGAGAAAGCATAAAGAAATACACTTTCCCCCCCGACTATAATACTTGCTGTGATAAGTGAAAGAATCTCCCATTTAAGGAATATAAAAGCGATCAGTGGTAAAATACAACACAGAACAATAAATACCGATATATATATATTATATTATATCTAATTATATTATATATATATATAATATAATATATATATACTTATATATACTATATATATACATATCGAGTATACTCCCTCATATATATATGCATATTACTCATATATCCCATTCTCTCGTATATCAAAACCTAATATTGATAATCCAAATGATGAGAAGCCTTGCAAAACGCTATTTGATATTCCTTTAGATTTACATCTCCTATTTGCTTCGTTCCTTGTTAAATGATCTTCGCTCCCTCATCTGCGACTAACGATACACTAATTGCGTGCCACAGACGCTCTCAGCCAAATTGTCGAACAGAAGACGAGGGTTCCTGAAAGATTGGACCATGCTCTGCAGAATGTCGCTCATATCTCTCATCAGTCGTGACGCGCGGGTGATTTGAAATATACATTGCTTTGCGCACCTCTCGGTGTCCTCAAGACATCGATCCATGAGTAATCCCAGCGACAAATGCCCAGGGTCCTTGTAAAATCCCTTCAATAGGTAACTGCACAAAATCCCTAAGTCCTGATCCTACTGTTCGAGCAAAGCCTCCTGGATTTCCTAACAGATCCAAAGATGTGACGACCCATCCAGCTCTTAATAAAGCATTAGAGAGATAATGTAATGTTAAATTATATCCCAGTGAGTATCCAGTAGTGATTATAGCCTTTCTTCGATATTCTTTAAAATGAAGAGGCGATTGGTCTAAAGCTATGTAAAGCTTTGCTGAAGCATGAATACTAAGCAATACAGAAACGGCTTCAATTGTCAAGTTACCTATCTGCAATGGCCGAGTCATAGATTTGCTTTTCACTAATATATCCCTGGGAAGCCATATCGTTAAAGTTTTTTCATCTTCATGTTTGGTGAACTGTCTGTACTCCTGATAAACAGAACTACAAACATTATTAAAAAATACCTAAATTATTATCTGAAAATGAAGGAATAAATGTCCAAATATTATAATAAGAAATTTCGTAAATCAAATAAAGACTTCAAAATTATTTGCTGAAAACATCTTCTAATGTTTGCTACTTAAATAGACTTTTAAAAAATATAAAAATTAAGTTTTAAGTTAAAAATATAAAAGATGTCTGTAATAAGTTACAATATTTTTGGGTGTCAAAAATTTTATTGATAAAAATGTTTGAAGACTGGAGATAGACATGTATTGAGATTATTCTTATCTATATATATATATATAATTTCATATATATAATAATATAAATATAAATATAATAGTATAATATATATATATATAATATATACTATTATATATAGTATATATAAAATATATTATATTATATATATATATTATACTATAATATTATTTCACTCTCTCTATATTTATTTAATATATAATATAACAAATACATTATGGAGATACTGTGGAAGGAGTTAGATCTTTTTGATGAAATATGATATAATCGATATATTATATAATATTTATTATATATATAGATATAAATATATATACATATATAATATAATATACATAATATAATATAATATATATATAATAAATTATAATATTATAATACTATATACATACAATATAATATATCATAATATAAATATAATAATATATTAATATATAATATATAATATACCATATATATAAATATAGATAACATAACTAAAAATATAATAAGGATAAATATAATATATATAATATATATATCATATATATTCTCATTCGTCGCTGGGAATATTGAGTCCGCACGCGCGCGAGATGGAGCGGTACGCGGAAGAATATCTGCGCCTCGGCAGTGCGCACAAGTCGCGTGGGCAGGGACGCGAAATATTCGCCTTCGGGAAACGCGGCGGCGGGAACCCGCGGACTTGTCGCACCTGCGGGTGAGGGAAGCTGACCATCCTTGCGGGAAAGACGGCATTGATGTACCCTGGTGGCCGCTTATGTCTAAGGAGGGACATTCACTCTAAGCTCTGTTTCTATGATTGGGAGGGTAGAAAAGGAATAGAAAAAGGTTAGGGAAAAAAATGCTAACTCATAGATAGGAAACGATCCTAGCAACTAAATATACATACACCCAATCGCAAGTGTCTATGGGTAGATGAAAGATGTCTTATGGGTGAGTGTAAAAGTGTCTGATGGGGTGAGTTGGTACAGTGTCATATGGGTGCAGATTTAACCACAACAAGTGTCTAGTGGGTGAGTGTAAACGTGTGTATAAGTGTCATAGTGAAATGTGTTAAAGTGTCATAGTGTATGTGTGTACTAAAAGTAGACAATGAGTGTCTATGTGTTGCAATAAGTTCGATGGATGGTATGTGTTGTTTATAAGTGACTATGTGTATAAGATGTTCAGGAAAAGACTATACGTCATATAGGTAGGAGCATACCTTAGCAACGTGTAATATACACCCACATCGATTCACCATTACCTGGTAAATCCTAGGGGGAATCTGAGACACCCTATTTGGGCTTTGAGTAGGCTTCAGGGATCGAAGGGCTAGAAGGCTTGAAAAAAAAGGTGGAACTCAGTTGCACTAACTGTGCACTCGACGTTGGCATACTATGTCGTCACTCATTTAGGCCACTAGTGTAATGATCACTCACTCTGCACTTCTAGTTGGCGCACTCCATCTGCACTCACCTTGGCACTCACGCTGAGCACTCGATCGAATATCTCAAACTAGTAACATCCTAAATAGGGGAATACATACCCAACGAATGCTTACGTGTATAGGACCAGTCAAATGTGTACTGGAATCATCCAATGTAACGTTTACATCTACTGTCAGCATATCAAATCTGAAATCCATCATAATATAGATGTCATCAAAGATGACGCCAAAGGAGTGAGTCATCAAAGATTTAGTTCATCAAAGAAGGACACCATCATGTAAGTGTTGTCATCAAAATAAAAAGCGTACAAGGGTTCTAAAAGTTAGGGTTGGCAAAAAATATGACCGCATGTGGAAACCAAAGGTTGGTAGGTGTTTGTACGTGTGTTTAATAAGATGTATAATGTAGTGTAAGTGTCATAGTGAATGTCTGTATAAGTGTAAGTGTGTGTGTTTTAAGTTTAATGAAAGCTGTAATGTGTGTGTGTGTGTGTATAAATGTAAATGTGGGTGAGTAGTTAAAGTAATCTGAAAGAATGATTAAAGTAAAGTTTGGGTGAGCTGTAAGTGAAATCTGTTGTGGTGTAGTAAATCTGCGTGTGTAAGTAAAATCTGTGTGTGAATTATGAGAATCGTGTGTGTGTGTGTGTGTGGTTGTGTGTGTGTGTGTTGTATTAAAATTTAATAGTTGCTTTTCCTTAATGAAAGTGTCATAGGGAATTGTGATTATTAAGTGTCAGTAGTGAAGTGTGTATAAGGTAGTGTGTGTGGTTGTTGTGTGTGGCTGTAGGTGTTCAAAGTCTAGATGAATCCATATCATTACGTCAAGTTAGGAACGAATATTGTGACGGGTGGGATACTAAGTGGCCGAAATAAATTAGCTGTGCCAAATTGACCACATGGGTATCTGGCAAGAGTCAAGGCGAAACTATCATGGAATCAACACAAGTTAAACATCAAAAAAAGGGCTAACAGCCCCTGAAGGGTGCATCAAAAATTACCCTGGGCAAAAATTGACCCATGGAAGACCAAAGGGCTTGTCGAAAAAATTAGAGGATGGGACCAGCGCTAGCAACGGGTTTGCCTGACGCAACCGATTATGCGCGCAACCCTTCCTTCGAAGGGTGCAAAAATTAAGGGGTTGCCGAAAAAATTCAGGTGGCCTAAAGAATGACCCTGGATAGACCAAATGGGTTGGTGCGAAAAAATTAGCGGATGGGAATACGTAGTACGGTTGACTTACGCATAACCGATATTGGCGTCAACCCTCTCGAAGGGCTTAGGCAAAATAGTAGGGTCGCCAAAAAATTAGGGTGCCCAAAAATGGTGAGGGTTGCTAAAAAACTTAGTGCGTTGCCAAAAAATTAGGAAAGTTGCCAAATAAATAATTTGACCCACGGGATGGAAGACCAACGCAAGGGCGATAAAAGATAGGGGGACAATAACGTACGACGCGATGCTCCGCACCAGATCTAAGCTAGTCCCTTCTTCGAAGGGACGTCAATAAAGGTAGAAGGCCAAAAAAGGTCAAGGCCAAATAAAATTACAAAGACAAAAAGGTCAAGGTCAGTCAAGGTCAAGGTCGTGTACAAGCTCAGTGGCGGTAAAAGGAGATAGGTCGTAGCGTCAGAGTGTCAAGGTGGACTAACCAAATCAAGAAGCCAAAATTTTAGTCCGGAAATCGCCCTCCTTACTACTGTTACGAGCCCTTTATCAAAATGGAAAACATATTAATGCTAATTTTTCAGCCATACGGATATATAAAATATATATAATACGATTTAACAATTATATATATTATAGTATTATAGTATGCTATATAACCTAATATACCTATAATATATACTAGATACATATATATACTAATATAAATATATAATATATACCATATATAAATACTATATACTAGATATAAACTAGTATCATATATATATATGACTAATAATTTATATATCCATATATATATATAATATAGATTCTAAATTAATATTATAATATATATTATATGATGATAATATATAATCAATATATATATATATAGTAACGTTTAATAATATAATATATTAATATATATAGTAAGAAGCATTTTGTCTACGATATTACAATATATTTAATATATATCAAGATATTATTACTTATATATATTTATATGTATATATAACAGTAAATATATATTACTTAATATAATATTATAAATATAATAATATAATATATCTAGTCTATTAATATTTATATATATAGTATATTATACATAATATATATCTATACATATAGTTATTAACAGATATAATATATAGAATATAGTATAATATATAATAAATATATTAATATATATATAATACTATCTATATATAATATGTATAATATATTATATATATGATAAAAATATATACATATTAGTATTATAATTATTATATAATATAATATATTATACTAGAGAAAGGTGAAAAAACTGACTATACTATATAAATAATAGATACTAATATATCATATATATGTAAATATTATATATTATATATATAAATATATATATTATTATATACTATTATAGTTATTACTATAATATTATCTAATTATATATATAAATATATTATATAATGATATACTATATAATATATATATATATCATATATATACTATATATATAATATTAATATCTATTATATAAATATGATATATATCATATATATATATATATAATATATAGACTGCAATAATTTGTGTAATATATAGTAATAGAAATATAATAATATATATAATATATGAGGGCAAAAATAATATATATAATATATTATAAGATATATAATCATATACTATATCGAGTGCGGGCTTAGGGTGTAGGCAGGAGTAGGAAACGCCTACTTTTACTTAGGAATTCAAAAAATTATGAAATCAGGATATATACTTATATATATAATAATAAATATAATATTATACTATATATATATTATAATATATATATATATAATATATATATATATAATATTATATATAATATAGATATATATATAGTAAGGCATATTAAACATCGATTTATTTTTAAAAAATATTGTTTTTTTGACATTAAATAAATTTTATGAAATTTAATTTATTTCGAATTTTTTGAAATTTATATTATTAAATTAGCATCAGACAAATAAATAGTGTCATTAGTACTTTGGTGTTGGGACACCTTTGGACTGCAGTGCTTTAACGAGCCGCTGGCAGCCAGATAATACAAGATTCTGCGACAAAATTCCGGAATTTTTCGGAATGAAACCAGACCTGAATAAGACGTTCTATGTGTTTAAAATTTATTATAATTAAATTAAACCCCCTTTTTTATTTATTTGGCACGTAATTGAAAACATCGGTACTTTTCATCTTTCAACACGGAGGACACACAAAACAATCTACATAGGGTTACAGATGTCAGGTGGAACATATCCAGGCCATGAAGTACCTCTAAGGCCATTCTGTGACGAACTCTCTTTATAACTTCGTAGTAATGACACGGGGGTGGAGTCACTGGTTGAAAATCCAAGGTCTATCGCACCATCCATAATGTTTGAACGAGTAGTAAAACGAAGTTTGTAGTCACAATTTATGATACTTATGCTAAGGTCCATGGTTGACCTTCAACAAATCATCAAATCGACTTGGGCCATAACAGAAATGAGCACCGCCACACCATGACTCTTTTCTGTGGAAAATACTTACCGTGTTTTTTCAAGGAATTCGGAGGTTTAATCTCACTCAACTGAATACGCCTTCTCAAGCGCTCTTGCACACGATACATCCAAGACACAAGCAAATGGTGCGGATTTCATCCACAGATATATACAATTCTGGAGCAACTATAAAAACAATATGAAACAGTAGGAAAATGCGATAGAAGATTGATGCAAGTAGGTGAACAAGTACGAAATTTCATTGATAATTTAAAACCATGTAGTACTGTTGATAATCAGATAATAATGAATATTTATCACAGGGTCATGCGATTTTTACTAATAAAAAATAGCTCGTTTAATGAGTGATAAAAGAAATACATTATCAATACTGGATCATCTTACCTGCTACCCATTGCTCAGAGAGTCCAAAGAATATTGCAGTCTTGAGCACCAGGCAGTTACGTGCCCGTTTCATATTCTAAAGTAGTCTAGGCTTCTTTCTTGGACGAAAGATTTTTAATCCAGCATCTAATAGCCTCCTATTGGCGGTTTTTATAGAAATAATAATCCCTCTGCTGAATAGATACATTGGAAAGTTCGCTAATAGAATAGTCTTCTATTTCTTCAGAGCAGTAATGAACTAAATTTTTTCTGTCCTCCCTGGCGTGTTGTATTGTCTTTTCTTCCACAGTGCCAACCCTATATTTGCGCTCAAACTGATGAACCGTATTTCATTTCTTTGTAATATCTACTCAACTGTTTGAGTTGGGAAACCCCAAGATTTATGACAATGCAATTTCTATTCTGTTTGTAAGTTCTGGCTCATCATTGCAATACACATATAAATCGTGTCAGACCTAATTCCGTGACTCAAAATTCACTAACTTACCCTACTTTGATTCTTTATAACACTAACAAAATATCTGAAAATAATGAGAATATTATTACTTTAAATATATACACAATAAAACATGAATTAACATTAATATACAATAACCAAAATAAATTAAAAAGCGTGTTAACATCTCTAACACACACAACTCCCGTAAAAGCAGGACAGATCAGCACTGAACGAATAGAAAATAATAAATAACACTGGTAAATAATTCACCAAATCGTTAGTCGATTTGATGAGATACTGACACACAATACTATTAAAGTTGCGTAAAATAAATAGGAAAAGATTCATAATTATTCCTGGGATAATATTTAAAAATAAGTTCAAAAAAAGTTAAGAAAAAATATAATTTCATAACCTTTTATTCAAAAATAGCAGAAATTTTTAAAAAAATCATAAATACATATGCAGTACTGTTTATATTATATATCACCCTTAATATATATATATATAATTGATAATCATATAGTAATATATATTATGACCTATTATATTATAATATAAATAGTATATATAATATATCATATATATAATATAAATATATATATAGTAATACCATCCACTATTTAAAAAAATATATACGATATATAATATATATATATTACTATTTATGATTGGCGTTCGAGAAAGGCTAGCCGATTAAGCCGCCGATGTTAAATCTTCAAGCTCGATCCCTTTTTTAAAATATAGTGATCAGTAAGGCAAACTGTATAACACTTCTCTCGAGTCGAAAAAAAATAACTACCATTTTTCATCACGTAGTTTATTTATTTCTTACAATATGGCCTGCCGAACATCCTAAAACTAGCAGTCCATTTTTATAAAATAAAATAAAACCCCAAAAAAAGAGAAGAAAAAATTGTATTCATTTTATAAATAAATGTAGGTACAAAAAATATGAATTTTCATAATAATAATATAATAATATAATATAATATATAATATAAATTATATAAAATAGATTAATAAATATATATAAATAAAATAAAGATATATTTAGTATTTAAGTGTATCGATATTCAATATAAATATAATATATAAATAGATAATTATTTTAATTTATGTTGTTGTGGACGTCAATTCTTTTGGTTTTAACTACGATGATTTGAAATTCCTTTTATAATTTTAACCACGAGCGACCATGAAATAACTTCAGAGTTCTAAAACAAATTTAACATCTATTAAAATCTAAATAGTACATATATAAGTAAAATAATAATAAATACTAATACAATAATACTATATATATAATATATATACTATAATATAATTAATATATAATATTCTTATTGTCTTTTCTAATTTTTTAAGATGTGCCACCACTTCACGGGCTAGGCCTGTTTACAAGGAGGAGGCGGGAAATAGAATACCGGAAGCCACACCAAGCCAACCTACAACGCAAATTGCTTAACAGAGGCGTGCGCAGACGTGGTTTTAAAAGAGGAAGATTAAATGCCAGTTAGGAAAAACAATAAAAGATACAGGCAAGGAGTTCACAAACAGAACCAAAAGTGCTGCAAAGAAGGGGGCACACCCACAACGAACGAGTCTCGGGATTTTTCAACATGCTCGTCGCAAAATTCATAGCAGGAGCATGGCAACCCCTGTATTGCAGGAGGGCGACGCCATGGAGGTGGAATCGAGTAGCCAACTCCTCTGAGCAATCTACCGTTGTAGTACCTATAGCAACAAAAAATAGATGCACCAAACGATCTCAGTCGTAGAAGATAGAGGTCAGAGAGAGTCTAGAAAAGTAGGAGATAGCTAATTAGTCTCTTGATTTAGACTTACAACTTATATATCCAATATAGCAAGGGTGGAGCCGGAGCCCACACCCCCCAGAATGGGAAAACAGAATACTCAACAAGACAGGAGCGAATAACTACCTTAAATAAACTGGAGTAGCTGACTGCAGAAAAGAAAAAAATTCCCGCAACCCTCAACACAAAACTCCCCAGTTTCTTTGAGGACCCTACATTAGCAACCGTTATGAGATGAGGTTTCCAAGATATTTTATGTTATGTTCATACCAAGAAAGTTTATGTTGTCAACAGGTGAGGACGTTAGAGCCGTAGAAGAAGAGAGATGAGAGTTGGAGTGTGTTTTTGAGAGAGGGAGACTGTAAAAAAGTAGCTTGAGTTATTGCAAAGAGTATGAATCTTCACAAGGTTGTGGCTGGCACCCAACGAGGGAAAGGAAATCCATCCAGGTCTAAGCAAGAAGTAGAATGCAGACAAGCTGAACGGCGAGACGAGCAAACATCTAGATGGCAAAAGAGGGAAGCAGTTGATGAAGATGAGCTGGGAAGATATGGAGAATTGAGATACATCGGGCATACTAGAAGTTGAAAAAAACACAGGAAGTTTTTTAGAATGTACAGAGTGAGGAGATCAGTTGATAAAAGTAGGAAATAAGTATGAGAATGAAACAGAACCTTGAGGAACACCCCCTGCTAATAAATTTAAGGGTTGAACGATAGCCGTCTACAACAGCTGCTTTTGGAGCGACAAGATAGAAAACTATGAAAAACATAAACAAAGAGAAGAAGAGGAAACCAACAAGCCTTCGAGCTTTAGCGAGTAGCTACGCATGCCATAACTCGATCAAAAGCCTATGAATATATAGAGTGCACAGCCACCCAGACTCCCTTAGTCCATAGGCGCAGAGAACATAAATCAGTACGATAGGAAAAGTATACAGTCACACAGATGCACCTCTAGCGTCGAAAAAGCCTCACTGGATGATCTGAAAGAAGGGAATGAGACTTGCAGATGAATCCACGTATGAGACAGTTAAAGAAGAGTTCAAACGATCTTATAGATAGAATTTCACAAGTGAGAGCTATAGGACGATAGTTGGAAGAGATCAGAGCGAGCACTGCCGCCTTTTTCAAGGGATGAATGACAAAATGACCAACACTTCCAGCACTGTAAGAAAATGATACTCAGTATTAAGACATAGAGAGTACGAGCTTGAACAGACGGCATTTGGCCAGCCGGTAAAGCACATCGTCCCTCAAGAAACACGGGAAAGGAACACCAATCCGGGCAACTAGCCTTCCTGACACTCATAGATCTCAAAATCCATGCACCCGATCATGACGTAATCACGGAAGAGGCATAGGAAAACATGAGAGAAGAAGAAGCAGGAGGGAGGATGCCGGAATCGTCCAGAGAGAATATAGATGAAAAAGGGGCAGAAGAGAATTAGCCTTTTAACAAGTAGGAAGATTAGCTACAGAACCGGTCAGAGCAGAATAAGTGAGAAGGAAATCGTCAGAATTTACAAAAGGTATTAGAGATGTTTTGGCAACAGAGGCCACAAATTTTTATCAGTAGGGGAGCCAATAGGTTGTCGCACTTGTCTTTTAGTGAAAAGTGCAGCTTAGCCTTTCGAAATATATTATATTATATATATACTATATTATATATAATATATATATATAATATATTAATATATATATATATCATAATATATTATAAGTAATATATATATATATATAGATATATATAAATAATATATATATAATATATATACTTATATATTATATATATCAACTACATATGTAATATATATATATAATATATATAAGTATATATATAATAATAAGTATATATATAATATACTATATATATATTAGATATATATATATATATATATATAATATATATAATATATATATATATATATATACTATATATATATATATATATATAATTGTATATATATTTATATATTATATATATTATATTAATATTATATAATATATACTATATCTATATATATAATATATATATATTATATTATAATAATATATAATATATATATATATATATATCTTAAGTTAAGAGTGATAGGATTGGAGACGAGAGTTTTTCCGAATGCCCGATAGGCGATGTCTCTCTCACTGAAGTGCAGAGGAACATTCCCATGTATGAACACGGATTTTGTGTAGAGAAAAAGATTTAGTTGAAAGATGAAGAACCGCTGCAGTACACTAAATAAACTAGGGGCCCTACCTTCTTCAGCGGTGAAAGAAGCGTCCTTCGAGTCAAAGCAAGATTCACTCCAGCATAGTTTGCAAAGAAGAAACGACGCAAAGCCCCCCAATTAGCACGATTAAAGTGCCAGAAGGTACGTTTGGGGCATGGTAATGAGGAAAAAAAGTTTTTAAAATTAAGAGCTTCCAAGATTGTGGTCAGAGTTACCGATTATTAGGGAAATGATGTATTTAATATCGAGCAGGCGAGTAGTGGTTGAAATAAATCCAAAGCATTGTTCAAGAATTGCGTTAGGACGATCTGGGTAGTGTATTATGGTTCTTTAAATTAACTTTCCAGGATTCCGTTGAGGAATACATGAATATTTGGCCTCCCCCCCATCCTGCATTCAGTATAATATTATATATATATATATATATTATATATAATATATAATATATATATTAATATATATATTATATATATATATATATAATATAATATATATATATATATATTTTATATAATAGTATATATATTTATTTATAAATGACAATGCAAGAAGAATGAATGTGTTCATAATATAAATCACTCACTGTATTACACATATTCTTAACATGTTTGAATTTTAATGTATGGCCTACAACACTCAGGAAAGAATTAGCAATTTTTAATGAAAACTACTAAATCAAATATAATAAAAAACTAAAAAACGTTTTCTAAATTACAAACTAACAATATCTCAATTTTACTAAAAACACAAACAAAATCAGTAATAAAAATATTAATAATAAAAATAATATAAAAAGCGTATTTAATCAAACTCCACAGAAGAGTACAGTATTTCCACTAACAGTAAGCAAAATACAAACTGTCTGCCGAGACAAATTTATAAGTAGCCTGGAAGACTGACTCAAGCGAGTCTTGCAGACTCTGATTGCAAGATGAGGTCCAAGGATTCTAATTAAATATAAATATGAATAAGGCTCTATACAACTTTGTGCAAGTTTAGGCATAAAATATAATTAAAGTTAATTAATATTATTATATATTTATTATTATTAGTATTATATATACTAGCAATATATTGCTAATGTAATTTAAATTCGGATTTTTAAAAAAAAATGACTGCAATAGAGTCAGCAGCATACAGAGTTTGAAGAAAGGATCTTGATGGGAATTATTTTCATTTTAACTCAGGGAAGTAACAGTTTCACTGATCACGTTAATAATAAAAAGGAGAATCGAGTTGAATTTGCAGTAGGACTGGCCCTTAAACAGGCTCGCCTTCGAACCAATCATATATATATATATATATAATAATAATATATATATACTATATATAAATAAATAAATATAATAATAATACATATACTATATATAATATATAAATCATTATTATATATATATAAAGCTATATATAAATATATATATAAGAGAGAGAGCACAGAAAAGAAGGAGCAGAGGAGAGAAGGAGAAGGAAGGACGAGAGAGAAGAAGAGAGAGACGGAGAGAGAGAGAGAGAGAGAAGAGAGAGAGAGAGAGAAGAGAGAGAGAGAGGGAGAGTTAAGAGACAGAGATAGCGATGAAAATTACTCTCCCATTTTTAATGGTGCGTCTTCTCTTTTGCTTCCATATTCTTCACATACTTACCTCCAGCCAACATATACTGACCACATTTATCCACATATCATATACACATATACATTAAACAGTACACACCCTCTTCTCAGATAGATACATAGCAGATATCCTTAACCCATATGTTGTGTGGGGGAGAAAGAATGTCCCACATCGTATGTCCTAAGGGACGGTGAACTAAGGGACGGTGATAGTTGGGTTTGGCTTGCCTACTACCACTGTTCTTGCCAGGAATGTAAGTGCAGGGCCCTCGGAGAGGTCGTGGATTGCCCGTAAACGGCCTTCTATCTTTCGGCCGAAATAGGATAGGAATCGTAATGGGTACATGGAATG
>JABUQX010025307.1:20000-25000 GCA_015478945.1 Trachelipus rathkii | reverse complement strand
ACGGTATACTTTTGTGCTGGTTCCCAATAAAGAATTGCAAGATATCTTTTGATAACTGGTTCTCGTCCATGGATTTGGCAGGTGTTTTGAGGGAGAAGGGGATTCTCTTTGCATCAACTGTGAGCCCAAATCGACTGAAAGGAATCACATTCAAGGATGAAAAAGATCTGAAGAGAGAGGGAAGGGGAAGCTATGATGATTGGGTTGATAGAGTTACTGATTGTGTTGCCATACATTGGTATGATAACAAGTCGGTACACCTATTATCCAATTATGCTGGTATTGAACCACACGATAGGTGCCGCAGGTGGGAAGCTAAGGAAAACAAATATGTTGATATCGAGAGGCCATTTGTTGTTTAGGAATACAACAAGTACATGGTCGGAGTTGATCTGGCGGATATGCTCATTGAGTTATACCGGATCAACTTCAAGTCCAGAAAATGGTACACTCGTATCTTTTATTATTTGTTGGACCTTAGCGTTGTCAATGCCTGGCTGTTATACCGGAGGGTCCATGTGAGCAAAGGTCTCCTCAAAAAGAACATGCCACTAGTCGATTTCAAAACGGACATAGCGCATGGGCTTATGAATTGTAGGAGTAGTGGCACCCCGTAAGGAAGACCTTCGAAAGCCGGGGCCGGGGCCGGGGCCGGGGCCGGGGCCGGGGCCGGGGCCAGAGCAATGGCAGAACGAGAAAACAGAGAATATGCTCCCGCACAATCTGTCATGCATGACAACCTTTCCCACTGGCCAGTGTTTACAGAGGGGAGGAAAACTTGCAAACTTTGCAAAAAGCTCAAGATGTCAGTCATTTGCGAAAAATGCAAAGTTCATCTTTGCCTCCTCCCTCGGCAACAAAATACCACATGCTTTGTTCAATATCATAAGCATTAGTCTAGTCTTGTTTTACCCTCTCTCTACCTAGCCTTTCTTTATATCTATACTATATATATTATATATATATATATAGTATATATATATTATTATATATAATATATATTTATATATTTATATTATATATATATATTACTATATATATATATATATTATACCGTTATATATATATATATTATTATATTATATATATATGATATATATATTATATAATATAGTATATATATATATAATTATATATTATATATATATATATAATATATTTATATATTATGTTACCGTCATATATATATATATATATAAATATATTATTATACTATATATATATATATTATATAATATATTATATATATATAATATACGTATATATATGAAAAAGAAATTAAACGTATATTATATATATTATATATTGAAAAAAAGAAAGATATATAATATATATATATATATTTATATATATATATATATAATATATATATATATACTATATATATAATTTAATATTATATATATAGTAATATTATATATATAATATTATATATATATATATATCATATACATATATAATATATTATATATATATATATATATATATATATATATATATATATATATATATATATATATATATATATAATTATTTTATATTTTCATATTTTATATGTACAAATTATTTTTTATATAAAAATTGAAAAACTATACATTATTCTATTTATTTATACCTAATTTGTATGTTTTAGTTAGTAATTTACAGTATTATAGCCAAATTATTGCTAGAGTGCCAAAAATTTTAAAATATACTCTTAAGTCCTGAACGGTCACCGGTGACCGTTTTTATTTTGGCACTAAAAAATGTAATTTTTTTTTCAAAAACAGTTCTAATGTTTTATTAGGGTCCTATTCACCTTGAATTTGCAAGGAAATAATTTTCGTGCAATTTTTTCATAATTCAGGACTTAAAGGGTTAAAGCAGTAAATCAGTAAATCAGTAAATCAAACCACCCATCCCTGCAGTTGCCTACCCGTCCCACCCGGCCTGCTGATTCTATGGCTATGATTCAATCATATTTTCAAGTATCATTTTGGACAAACATAACATAAAAATATGTTCTTTATATACTAACCTACGAATATATGCTTAACCAACAAAGTTTTAGCATCAATAAAGCTAACAAATCATTACCGCGACTAGGAATATAATGTACAATTGCAAACCTAACATACCTCACGTATGAATAATCAGCTAACATCCTGAAAAATTCCCTACTGATCAAGGTAAAGTAGCTAACAGGTCTTACAATACTCGATATGTTCCCACTTTTCGAGCATATTAGCAACAGGTAAAGCCGTATTATATAACAAAATCCCTTAACAAAGTGACCAATCTATCAAAGATGCACTATCTTGAACTAGAATTGACACTATCTCATCAAAGTGTCACTTCGTTTCGAGTATAACACTCATTTGACCTATGGAATAACAGTAGACTTTATTCAACAAGTCTTAGGGCAAACAACATTATTCAACAAACTTAACCTAGGCTCACGTTTCTAACACATTATCGTCAGTTAACCACACAGTAATATCTTACAAAAAACTCATCATTTCTCTAACAAATCAGTGTTATTTCCACATTGTCATAGTAATATTTAACATAACGTACTTGAACTTACGAATAAACAGTTTTCATTATCCAAGAGTATCGTAAAGCAAACACCATTTACCTTCGAGAGAAAACCCGGGAGCGCCCCTTGAAAGGTGTGAATCCTTGCGAGGGGGGATCATCCGAAGGGGTGTAAGCGGGCGTTACCCCACCGAAGGAGGGGTAAGGCCTCAGCCTTCGGGCTAAATATATATATATATATATAATATAATATATATTATATATATATATATATATATATATATATATATATATATGATATATTATATAATAAATATATATTTATATATATATATATATATATATATAATATATATATATTATAAAATATATATATGATTATATATATATATATATATTAGGGATGTTGCCGAATATTCGGTAAGTATTCGGTATTCGGCCTATTCGGCCAGATACCGAATATTCGCGTATTCGGCTTTTGCCGAACTATTCGGCGAATATTGAGCTTCAAAAACAATAAAAATTACCTTCAAACATAAGGGAAGTATTTAAATATTAAAATTGAAATTTTAGAAACTTATTTCCAAAAAAATAAAACTATAGCCAAATTTTTAGCCAAATGGCGAAAATCATTTGCATTGGTCAGATCCTATAAGTGGCCTGGACATTTTTAATCTTCTAAAAAATGAATTCATTAGTGATACGGTATAAATGGCCAACCATGGTAGCCTGGTATAAGGGAGAGGGGCTTGCTATCAATTTCATGTTTTATTCACATGTTGCAATTATGCATTCACGATTCAATATTATGTCAGAAGTCTGTTAAGATATTTTATTTACTTGCAGAAGTATATCCTCTCATTTTCACCATTCAGCAACGCAGCTGCAAAGCTTAAACCTTTACAAGATATGCGCTGAATGGTCAAACAGCATAAGTTATTCAAGACGTTAACATACACACTGGAACAAAACATGATATGCTTAAAAGAATTGTTCTGAACAAAAGTTCCCCTATCCAATACGCTGCTGAATGCAATCAAGAAAATGTTGACTGATTTTCAGTGGCACAATTCATTCCATTTACTGAGCCATTGACAACATCCACTAAAACAAGATTAACGTGAAGAACAGTCGCCCAAGGTTATCCCTTCCTCTTTAGCAAAACATCTATTTTAAAAGCAAAACTTCAGTGGAATAATTACACTAGTTGAAGAGCTTAAGAAATCAGTAGGAAAAAGACTTTCTAATTTCTATGTGATAAATCTTTGTGTGTAGCTACTTTCTTAGATCTGCGATTCAAGCTGATTTTTCAACATGAATCAGATGATCAGTAAAAAATATGGTCGTTGAGGCATGTAAAGAAATTGCATGAAATTTAGCTCCTGACTCTTCGGCTGACGATGATTCACGTAGTGGGGGAAAGTTGAAGCGGCAACTGAAGGTTCAGGGGTTTTCACTTTCTTTTGAGAGGTGTTGGGATGTTTTATAAAGATAATTTGTGGCATTCAAAATCGTCATACAGAAAAGAAAGTGGAGAGTGAAAAAAGAAAGTCCCATTCTTTTCTGACGATGTGATTATTGTACATAAAAGTAAAAGGCTACATACGAAATTACATCAAGAAATTAAACAAATATATAGGTTTGCCTACTTTGACCAGTGAAGACATGATATTTCCTTCAATTGGTGGGAAAAACACGGGAAATAGTTTATGAATTTTGAAAAATTAGCCAATAAAATTACCTTTCAGCCTCCACCGTATTCAGTCGAAAGTGAAAGAATATTTTGAACAGGAGGGAATATTTATGAAGCCACAAGAAATTGGTTATCCCCTGAAAAAATGGAGAACTGCTTATGTTCTGTCATTTTAACCTTTAGAGCTTATTCAATGAAGTTTAGTTTATATCCTTAACTACGAAACTTTTCAATTTTCATTTAATTATGGTTTTTAATATGTGAAGGTTTGCTATAGGTAAGAAATAGTCATTTACTTTTTGTTTTATTATTTTGTATATAACACTGGTAAACATGAAATTTCTTGGACGGGGTTTCGCAATTGATTATTGATGTGCTGATTCCAAAAAATGTAATCGGTTTTTTGCATATCACATCGCATTTGTGAGATATTGTGTGTAACACAGATTTGTAAAATTTTATAATTTTTACCTTTTTCAAGAGGGTCTATCACATTATTAAAATATTACATATATATATATATATATAGTATATAATTATATATATATATAGTAATATATATATTTAGAGATATATTAGAATATTATATATATTATACAGAGAGATATATATAAATATATATATATATATTGGAATATTAGGAGAGAAACTGATCGCAATAATTTGCTACACACATTTAATAAAAATATGTTAAACTAATAATTCTAATGAATAAAGAGTAATATGGGACAACAATAAATTGTAATAAAAGGAATGGGTTTAGTTAATTAACAAATATATATATAATATA